>CAUYPK010037145.1:0-30714 GCA_963574355.1 Loris lydekkerianus | reverse complement strand
CCACCCAGGCACTTCCCAAAGGCAAAACCCCACCAAAAAAAGATCATGGTTACTGTATGGTGGTCAGCAGCTGGTGTGATTCACTATAACTTTCTGCAACCAGGCCAAACCATCACAGCAGAGTCCTATTGTGAGGAAATCTACGAAATGTATCGAAAATTGCGTCAGCAGCAGCCAGCACTGGTCAACAGAAGAGGTCCGATCCTGCTCCACGACAACGCCCTGGCCGCTCGTCTCATAAATCACCGTCCGAAAATTAAAGGAATTGAGCGTGGAAGTTCTGCCCCACCCACCATACTCCCCAGACCTCTCGCCAACAGACTACCATCTTTTCAAGCACTTCGATAACTTTCTCACTGGTAGAACTTTTGCCAATCAGGACCTAGCAAAAACGGCCTTCGTTGACTTTATCGAATCCTGAGCACCCAATTTTTATGCCAATGGAATTAATCGACTTGTGTTACGTTGGCAAAAGTGCGCTGATTCAAATGGCGCTTATTTCGATTAAATTGAATAAATATTCACTGAGATATTACAGTTTAAAGTAGACTCATAAAAACGGACAAAACTTTTGAAATGACCAATAGAAACATTATTTAAGTTGATGGTAAAATACTTGTAATAATAAATCTTTAAAGCAGGATTTAGGATTTCATACAAGGTATATATGGAGTGACTAGAAGAAAGTAGAACAAAATACTAATTTTTTTCTTGATGGATAGTATTATGGGGCATCATTTTCTTCTTTTTATCCTTTTTGACATTTTTATGATAGACACATTTACTTTAAATATACAAACAATAATTTTAAAGTATTAGAATTTTAATCAGGAGAATTACTAAAAACACACAATTGTATATTTTCTATTGCTAATATTTTAAGTGATTATATTTAATGTCCAAATTCTACTTTGTTTTTCCTAGGTCATCCAGAAATTTATCCTTTAGTATTAACTACTAAGACCCAGGAAATATTTAACTGCCGAGTAGATGAAGACGTTACCGATGAACAACCTTACAAGCTTATCAAAAAAGAAGATATTTTTGAGGACTTTAAGAACAGAGCTGCAGTATCTGATTTCCACCCAGTCAAAAAAATTATCCAAGTATGTATAATATCTTTATTTTTCAGTCCTGTCTCAGGAAGTTCTTGGTACAGAATAACAAAAGTTGGAGAGAATGTTGAATTCAAATCTGGCATTCTCCATTACTGTGGGCAAGTGCTACCTGGCCCACGCCCCCTTGGGAATTCTGTTTGATGATCCGCTGTGAAAAGGAAAGTTCTATTGGATCTTTCACAGTGGCTGTCTCATCCCACACCCAGAAAAGTTTATCCTTGTTCAGTTTTAACTAGAATAGGAATCTGCCCTTATTTTCTCATATTGCTGTAACTGTTTAATTTATAATTTTGGTCCCAATTTATCTCCAAGCATGCTACAGACCACATACCACATAAAAATAATGCCTCTCTTTTCCTGTTAGAAATTAAACTGCATGGCAAATTTCCCAGGACCCATTATGTTCTTAAGTGCTTTTTAAAGGTAATAAAATCATTTTGCAATTTGGGGTTATCAGCCATGGATTAGCACGATGGTTGTCCTTTATACTTGGTAGTTTAGAGAAATAATCAAGTTTGCATCAGTATCGGAATAAACTGGATGGCCATTGAACATTAACTTTCTCTTTTGATGATAATATTCACGTAGGAATACCCTGGAGATGAGATTCTGCTTGTTTATGACAAAGACTTCAAATACGGACTGAATTTTTATATTATTGGAACCGAAGAGGGCAAGGAAAACTATTTAAATGTAAGAGAACCCCAAGCCCTTTTTATTGGTTGATCCTCAGAAGGAAGCACCTCTGGGGATCCCTCCCTACGTGTGATGGTCATTACTCTTCTTTAGCTGTTTCCCTGGGACCCAGAACAAGTTCTGGCGCCTAGAATAGGTGAGCAGTAAGTGGGGGAAGAACTAAATCAATGGTACCAGACGCTCTGTTTATTAGCCCTTCCATCCTTGACCCAGTGAGAAAGGAGACGGCAAACCTGGAGTGCTGCTGCTCTCAGCCGCTCCCCGGCCCTCTTTCATTGGTTCCATGGCAAGTAAGTTACTGAGCCTCTCAGCTGTAAAACGGTGGCCCCAACAGTGCCCATTTCCAGGGCTCTCATGAGGATCTAATGGGCTCACACAGGTAAAGCCCTTTGTTCAAGTTGTTCAAGGTGGGTGAGGAAGTGACAGAGGCATGAAGCTGGCCTTCCAATCTTGCTTGGGAGGTTTTGTTAAATTGTTGGGTGACAGAGGGTTTGTGTGGTTGTCAGTAAGCAAGAAGAATAAAAGAAAGCCATAGAATTAAAAAATACGGGTGGCACCTGTGGCTCAGTTGGTAAGGCGCTGGCCCCATATGCCAAGGGTGGCAGGTTCAAACCCAGCCCCGGCCAAACTGCAGCAAAAAAATAGCTGGGTGTTGTAGCGGGCGCCTGTAGTCCCAGCTACTCGGGAGGCTGAGGCAAGAGAATTGCTTAAGCCCAGGAGTTGGAGGTTGCTGTGAGCTGTGTGATGCCATGGCACTCTACAGAGGGCCATAAAGTGAAACTCTGTCTCTATAAAAAAAAAAAAGAAAGAAACAAACAAACAAAAAAATAATAAAGAACTGTTACAGCCAGATAAACTTATCAATAACAATAAATAAATAAATAAATAAAAATAAAAAATAAAAATAAAAAATACCTCACATTTGTCAATTTAAAATATTTTTTTATTTAGCTTTCATAGTGTCAATTTTGTTTTTATGGTCGCTTTTCTGCTTTTAGTTTTTTTTACTATAGTGAAATATTATAAATGTATAATATAGAGAGTAATATAACAAATATCTATACAGTTACCACCCAGAATCAACAAATATTGAGATTTTAGCTGATTTACTTCAAAGCTTTTTTTAAAAAGAAAGAAATATTACAGATAATGTTTCACTCCCCCTTGTATCCTCCCTAATTCCACTTTCCTCACTCTTTCTGTAAGTAATCACTATTCTAAAATTGTTATAGATCCTTCTTGCCTGTGATTTTATACTTTTAACATATATGTATGTTCCACAAATAATGTATTGTATTATTTTATTCACTGAAAATTGACACAGAAATTATATTATTTTATATAGATCATTCTGCAATTTTTGTTTTTTACTCAATTATAAAATTCTAGGATCTATAAATATTCTTACATTTAGATCAAGTTTGTTCATTATAACTGCTCTTGGGGTTTTTTTTTTTAATAATCATACTACTAAGTCCAAGTTTGTTCATTATAACTGCTCTTGTTTTTTTTTTTTTTTTTTTTGTTTGTTTGTTTGTTTTAATAATCACACTACTAAGTCTGGCACGGTGGCTCACACCTGTAATCCCAGCACTCTAGGAGGCCAACGCGGGTAGATTGCCTGAGCTCACAGGTTGGAGACCAGCCTGAGCCAGAGCAAGACCTTGCCTCTAAAAATAGCTGGGCATTGTGGCAGGCACCTGTGGTCCCAGCTACTTGGGAGGCTGACACAAGAGAATCGCGTGAGCCCAAGAGTTCGAGGTTGCTGTGAACTATGAGGCCATGACACTCTACCAAGGGTGACAAAGTGAGACTCAAAAAAAGAAAAATTATACCCCACTGTCATCAATGTATTCCCCTATTTTAATAGTCATTTGGTTGTTCATTTTTTCACTGTTACAAATTAAGTAGCAGTGAGTACACACACACACACACACATGTGCACAACGTGGCCATAAAGTTCGTGTTGCACACTATTTACACACTATTTTAAATTGCACATGAACTTTATGGCTACCCTGTATAGATTTTGTCTCCCATATTTTCCTCATCTTCTTTATATATTTTTGATGTTTCTTTGTTGTTCATTTCCTATTATTTCTTTTTTTACTTTGTTTCCTTCTCACAATTCAAAAAGCCTGAAGCAAATAAGATAAATAATAAGAAAGTACCATATATACTCGAGTATAAGCCGAGTTTTTTTCGGCACAAAATTTGTGCTGAAAAATCCGAACTCAGCACAAAATTTGTGCCGAAAAAACTCAGCTTATACTCAAGTATATACGGTATGTGATTCATTATATAAAAGTAAAGTCTTTTAAAAATATATATATATATATATATACATGTAGCTATAACCTAAATTTGGTCCTATGTTCCAGAAGATGATTTCTTTTATCTTAGCCTCCAGAAGTACTGGAAGAACAGGAAGAATATAAAGAACATATTTCTGAAGAGGTTTATATTTACAAAGCACCTATCTCTAAACCCTGGATTTCTTTGGGCAGTGAAAAAGAAATTGAGGAAGAATCGGTTAAGGAAACCACAAAGCAGGTCAGAGGTGTAAATATAATTTCCTTGTCCCTCCGCAGCTGGACGTTGATTCCTGAGGGATTCATAAGAGTTGCTGTTTGCTATGGGCATATGGTTTTTTTGTCTTAAGTGGAGGTTATGGATTGAATTGCATTGTCCAAATAAAATATGTTGAAGTCCTAATTCCTAGTAACTCAGAATGTGATTCTATTTAGAAATAGGGTCATTACAGGTAATTAGTGAAGGTGAGGTCATACTGGAGTAAGGTGGGCCCCTGGTACAATATGACCGGTGTTCTTGTAAAAAGATGGCCATGTGATGACACAGAGACACAGGGAGTGGCATGTGAGGAAGGAGGCAGAGATCGGAGGAATATATCTGCAAGCTAGGGACACCAAGGATTGCTGGCCGTCACCAAAAGGTAGGAGAGAAGCAAGGAACAGATTCTCCCCAGAGCCCTCCAAAGGAACCAACTCTCCCATACCTTGATTTCAAACTTTTAGCCTCAAAACTATAAGAAAATAAATTCCTGCTATTTCAAGCCATCCAGTTGGTGGCATTTGGTTGTGGTGGCCGTGGGATGTAACTATTAATCACAGAGTAACATTCCCTCCCAGAGCAACTACTGTGAGGAGGATTTGAGTCTGAGAGATTCGTTATGAAGGTGCTCCACTGAGATGACGGGCAGCCGCAGGACAGAGACCAGGAGGGAGCCCTGCGGGAGTGCCCCTCAGGTCCAGTCTGGCAAAGGGAGTCTTTAGCCCGAACCTGTAGGAAATCTGAGTGTCAGTTACACCTCAGGGTTGTCCCTCAGAGTTTCCCAAGGAAAGAAGTTCAGTTGTGCCCCTTACCAGTCCACCCCTTGTCAAGATATACACCGCCATTCACTTCCTGTTCTTGGTGTGGCAGGCACCATGGTCCCTGTAGCCTCAGAGCAGTCCTCCAAAGAGGCACAGCAGGTGCAACTCATAGGTATGGAAAGCCCAGGGAGCTGGGGGTCACATAGGAAGCCCCCAGGGGGACCTGGGAGGATCTGGGCAGGCCACAGTGTTATCCACCACGTATCCATGTGCCTCTGGGACTTCATTCTGTTGCCTTCACTGCTTACACGTGTTGCAGACTACATATATGATTTCTCGAAAGCGAAGGAAATTTGGTGCACCAATTAAGTTCAGCGATCACAACGCTTCCAATATAAAAGATGCCTATATTGAGTGCACGGCCTACCCAGATAAAAATTTTACTCTTAAACAAGTTGAAAAAGATGTTGGCATGCAAGTAATTCCCCAGATCAAGGACAGGAGTACTCAGACAAGATGGTAAGTATACGATGGGTTTGCATATTCTTATAGCCAATTACAGGAGAATCTAGCAACTCCCATGATTATTTTGAGAGATCTTTATAATAAATAGATCTCCACAGAATAATTCAATTCAGGAAGACCTGACTATATACAATAATAACTTTAAAAATCATGAGAGGAATGGAGACTTTGCATCTTTTGTATTAACCTGGATTGAGTTGGAACACATTCTTCTTAGTCAAGCATCACAAGAATGGAGAAGTAAGAATCCAATGTACTCAATTCTAATATGAAGGCAGTAGGTTGTTGAATACAAGGTGGGGGTAGGGGGATAAGAGAGCAGGGGGAGGGGAGGAGGGAGAGGAATGGGAGGTCATGGTGGATAGCTCACCTCCTGGAGGTGGGACACAATTACAAGGACTTTACCTAACAAATGCAATCAGTATAACCTGATTCTTTGTACCCTAAGCGAATCCTAAACAATTAAAAAGAATCATAAGAGTAAATGAGACACAAGTGTATAGAACAGTAAAGACTAGGGGCAAGCAAATAAGTGACGCTGGTAACAATGACAGTGCTGGGTATCTCTCCCGGAGTATTACGGTTGCCTCCTAACTGATCTGTTCAACCATCTAAGTCATTGTCCTTCCACCTCACATCAGACTGTTGCTTCATTGGCTAAGTTCCTTCTTTGGCTTCCATCGTTACAGAGATACATCCATCCAGAGCTCTTAAGCTGGCATACAAGGTCCTTCTTAAGTGACAGGCACTACCCCTCCAACCTTGGCACCCCTGTTCCTAAACAAGCCCTCTGTCTCTGTGCTCCAACCCCAGAATACCTGCTGTTCCCGTTCCCTGCCTTCACCCATGCTAATCCTCTGCATAAAATGCCCTCCCCCCTGGTCTACCTGGGAAGCCCCTCTTTACCACCAAAACCCTCTCCAGTCCCCTTTCCTCTGTGATGTGGAGACGCCAGGTGGAGTTGATGGCTTTCCATCAGACCTGTGAGCCACGCTGTCCTCGTTTGTTTACTCATCTGTCTGCCTGAGATCTGGAGCACTTTGAGGGTACACAGGTATCGATTTCACAAGGCAAGCGCTTAACTAAAATGCATTCAGTGGATGAGTGAATTGACGTGAAGTGAATTGCTGTGGCAATCTTAAAGTTTTTTTAAACTTCTTTTTTTTTTTTTGGAAATAATTTTAGATTTATAGAAGATAAGACTTGGATTTGGAATATGATTTGGAGACAAAGAAAATGGGGAGAAAGCCCTAATTTTTTAAATGACATTTCCAGGGCACGGGAAGGACAAGGAGACCGGCCTGGGTAGGATGAGGGAATAGCAGAGGTGGACAGCTGGGTTTTCCAGGGCAGACAATAGGGTGCTTTGGCAAGTTCTGAAGCAAGGAAGAGCCAGAATGACAAAAGCATTAAACTGAAAATGAACCAGGCAGCGTGGCTTGGAGGGCAGGGAAGGAAAACCTGGCATTGAGGAGATTGGCCAAGTAAGATCCTGTTGTAATGAAACCCACTAAAATGTGACCAGTGTCTAAGTAAGGTGGTGGCATTAAACAAAGACAAAGGGTAGAAAGGAGACATGTGTAAGCACAAAAGGTGTTGTTAGGAGTGCTATTGTTAAACCCAAACCAACTTTCTTTGCCCCTGCAGCTGTTTCCTAATACTTTTCCTTTTCTTTACAATGAAACTCTTCACAGCAGCTATCCACACCCTCGAGTTCCACATTCTCTTCTCCCAGTCTGTCTTATTCACTCCCAACAGTTGTAACAAGGTCACTAAACACCGATTGCCTAATCCCTGGGTCCATTTTCAGGCCTTGTCAACAGAGTGCAACATGGTTGACAACTTCTCCTGGAACCAAGTCTCCTCTTGACTTCTGGACGACCCTTACTGTCCTAACTCACTGCAGCTCTTCCCACTTTCTCTTACAGGATCCTCCCCTTCCCATTTCTGAACATTAGGGGACCCCAAGGCTAGTTCCTTTTTTGTCTTTTCTCTAACTGTATTAATCCCTGGGTGAATTTATCCAGCCCTGTGTGTCACCTATCAGCTGTCTGCTGATGGCTTTCAAATCCACAGTCCCCCTCAACCTCTCCCCTGAAATCCACATTCATCTGCTTACTTGAATGTCCACCACGTGTCTCAGATTTAACATGCCCAACCACAAAGTTTTTATTTTCTGTCTTCAAATCAGCAACTCCCTAAATCTTACTCATCTCGAAAATGGTAATGATATTCTTCTAAATACTGAAACCAGAGACCTGGAATTTTGTTGACTCTATCTTCAAACCGTACCTATTTCGTCCTCCTTCGTCTAAGGACCATCATCATCTCTTGCTTGGATTATTGTAATTTCTCCCAACTGGACTTCCTTTAGCCATCTTTTCTCTCCTACATTCTGTTCTTCGTGGAAGACCAGAGTAATCCCCCTAAAACGTGTCAGATCATGTAACTGACCAAAATACTCCAGCGGCCTCCTATCCTGAGGCCATAAAACCTTGCTGCAAGGTGTTATATGATCTGGGTCCCTTTGCCCCTCTCCCCTCATTTCCCAGAGTTCCCCTTGCTCATTCTCTCCAGCCACCCGGCTTCCTTGTTCCTTGGATTCACCCAGCATACTCCCACCTGACGCTGTTCCCAGGTGTCTTTATGCCTCCTTCCCTTCTTTAGCCAGATCTCTGCTCACATAAGACATTCTCTGGCATTCCTAATAAAAGCAACAACAACTCCCATTAGTGTCCATTTTCTTTATTGCTTATTTATCATCACTTAATATGTATTTTTTTTCTTTTTTTTTTCTTGAGACAGAGTTTCAAGGTGTAGCCCTGAGTAGAGTGCCACGGTGTCATTGTAGCAACCTCCAACTCTTGGGCTCAAGAGATCCTCTTGCCTCAGCTTTTCTATTTTTAGTAGAGATGGGATCTTGCTCTTGCTCGGGCTGGTCTCTAACTCATGAGCTCAAACAACCCACCCACCTCAGCCTCCCGGAGTGCTAGGGATTACAGGTGTGAGCCACCACGCCCAGCTTTAATAGGTACATTTCATCGTCTCTCTTCTTTCCCCTGCCTTTGGATTTTAAGCCCCATGACAGGAAGTTTGTGTGTTCTGTTTAGTACTTGATGATTCTGGATGAAGTGTTCCTTATACCCTTCTTACACCTTTTCTATATGTTTGAAATGATTTCTAAACAGCAATTTTACAAAGTAAGAGCTTTCCAATTGTGTTAGAGATAAATACATGTAGACTTTGAATGGTGGTCCAAAAAATTCTGTGTGGGAAATGTAAACATAAAATAATATCACTGTCGCAGAGGCAAACTTTTGTCATGACCTGTAGTTACTTTTCTTTGACCTAATTTTGGGTATTGAATTTTCTTTTAATATGTTAGGACATATCCCAAAAATGCTACTACACAGTATTATCCAAGAGAATTCTCAGAAGAGGAAAAAGAGGCACTTGGACAATCAAAGCCTTTCGCTGACTTTTTTGACAATGTGTCTATAAGGTAAAAAATTGTCTATTTAATTTTAAAAATAAAACATAAAATGTGTATATTTACTAATAATAATAGGTCTTAATAAGCAGTTCTCTGTATGATATGCTGTCTAGGTACAAAGTATGAAAACACTTAATCAGATGTGACCTGAACATACGGCATATTCTACAGATTCTCAATATTTCTTTCCTTTCTGTTTTCAAGCATCCTCTTAGACCTCCCAAGCTAGAGCCACACCAAGCACAGGGTGAACAGCTGAGTGTGTGAGTGAGACAGGATACCCCGAAAAAGGTCTAGGAGAACAGAGGTCTTCTCAAGGAGACCCCAAGGATACACCTTCAAGGTCCTCCCCGTGGTGACTCAGCTCTTAGGAATTTGTAGAAACTTAACTTCCTAAGACCTGGAAACTAACACTTGCTTGAGCTTCTGTAAAAGCCTGGGGTTCTATAAAAGCCAGAGCCGGTTGTCTAGCTTGATTCAAACTGACCAATGAGAAAGGTACCCAGGGGCAGGAACTTTTTGACAGGCAGGGAGCGTGGCCATTCTGAATTCTTCTGTGCAGGTGCCTGCCAGCTGAAACAAAGCCCTTCCTATTTAAACACAGTGTTTAGGTGTTTGTTCTCTCCACTGGGCCTCGTCTTCCTGTAAGATGAGAATGTTTTTCTACTTGCAAATTAACAATTATTTATATTTATCATGGTTTCTTTTCTGGAAGTCTTTTTTTTCCACCCTTCACCTTCCCCCCCGCCCCCATCTTCACTGACTTATACAGGATAACAAAGATGAGGATTCCATGGATGTTAATTCCCAAAAATACCTTTTAAATAAGAACCTGAATTCAATACCAATGTGGATGTTTCACCCTTTTCACTAATTTCTGTGCCACTCCTACTGACTCTGAAAGAAAGATGCCTTCAAAAGTCCCTCTATGCTGGTACTAGGACCCCAATCAGAGCCTTGGGGCTTCTAAACGAGAGAAAGAGTTTGACAAGGTCTCATCAAGCTGATATCAGAGTTCAAAGAGGTGGAGCTAATGATGGCCATGTCTGCCAATTATATTCAATAAGTTGATTTCCATTGCTATCCAAAATTAAAAATTTGGGCTCAGCACCCATAGCTCAGCAGTCAGGGTGCCGGCCACATACACTGAGGCTGGTGGGTTCGAACCCAACTTGGGCCTGCTAAACAACAATGACAACTACAACCACAAGAAGAACAAAATAGCTGGGCGCCTATAGTTCCAGCTACTTGGGAAGCTGAGACAAGAGGATCGCTTAAGCCCAAGAGTTTGAGGTTGCTGTGAGCTGTGATGCCATAGCACTCTACTGAGGGTGACTTAGTGAGATTCTGTCTCAAAAAGATAAAAAATCATCAGTTCTTTTAGATTAGATGAAGAAGGAGGTGGAAGAGGAAGAAGGAAGACGAGGACGGAGGAGAAAGGTGGAGGGATGAAAATTGGCATAGTAATTAAAGTATAAGAGCCCCAGCCAGGAGTAACAAGAAACCCACTTTTACACCCCTGTCACACTACCAACTTTAAAACTGCTTAAGGTTTATTTCATATTTTCAAATTAATACAAACTTGGTTTTGTTCTAGAAGAAAGCCCTTGTAGAGATGAGTTATTTCTTTCTCATAGAATGGTATCTAAGGCAAACCCAAGGGAAGCATTATCTGCAAGGAAAGGCAATGGTGTGAGAGGGGGGAACGTCAAGGGGACTCACAGGCATCTAAGAAACTCTTACTGGGGGATTAAAAAAAAAACCAAGAAGGCAGATTTCACCGCAGACAACAGGCTTTGTCTCCATTGGTTACTCAGAGGAGTCATGTGGTTCCTGGAAATCAAGGAACTGGGGAAACCCCGGGAAAGGTGCTGTCTTCATTTCTTCCTTGTGAAGTACTTCCCCCTTCTCACTGAGAGGCCAGAATTAAGAAACCAGAGCAAAGGTCACATATCTGATGTCTTTCTTGAGAATTCCTTTCTCAATCAGGCTGAAACAGAAAGAAATAAGATTTTGAAATGCTAACTAATACTTTTACTTGAAACTGAATTTAAACCTTCCAGTGCAAGGTGTCAACATGCCCTATGCAGAGATATTCAAAGGTTTGTTTGGGGGGGTTTTTTTGAGACAGTCTCACTCTACCCCTCCTCCTCCACCCACCCACCCCCCTCCCCGCTAGAGTACCATGGCATCATAGCTCACAGTAACATCAACTCTTGCCTCAGCCTCCCAAATAGCTGTGACTCTAGGTGTGCATTGCCACACCCAGCTAGTTGTGTTTTTAGTACAGGCAGGGTCTTGCTCAGGCTGATCTTGAACTCAGCTCAAGAGATCCACCTGCCTTGGCCTCCCAGAGTGCTAGCATTACAGGAGTGAGCCCCTGCACCCACCTGGCTGAGTTATTCCAAGTTTAAGGTGCATAGGAACCCTCTGGGGATTTCATGAAAATGCAGGTTCTGACTTGGTGCAGAGTGGAGCCTGTAACTCTACACTTCTAACCAGCTCCTGACCACACCACTGCTGCTGCTGCTGCTGCTGCGGGTCTGTAAACCACAGTTCAAGTAGTAAGGTTTAGGGCAAGAAGACTGGCAGTGTTAACGATGAACGAGGTAACCAATGGTATCCTTTTTTACATTTTAGGGGTATCTATCATGATATTAGTATCTATATTTAATTTTCTAACTTAGTTTTTTTTCTTATGTTAAGAAATTAATCATTGGGAACTGCTTTTTCAGCTTACCACATTTATTTGAAAAAGTTGGACTTCTGATCATTACAGTGAAACCTGGGGTGACATGCTAATTGTGGGGGAGCTCTAAGGGATTCCCAGAGCAAGAGGAAGCAGAGCTTTCAAACAAAACACAATAACATCATAGTAACTGCATACGTCACGATAAGAGCCTGTCAAATGCAGTCCCTGAACTAGTAGGAGATGATCCTAGGCCTCAGATTGTTTTCTAAAGGAGCTATGTCAGTATTAGCAGAATAATTCACTTTGGGCCATTTTTTATGCATTGCAAGGTTTAGTAATGGAATCAAACACAGTAGCACCTTCCAGGCATTGGTGACAACTAAAACCACCAAATACAATACAAACATACACTCACACACTTCAAAACTCCAAATCGCCCCTTGTTGAGAATATCTTATTTGTTGTTTTGAATTATGTATGTATTTGGGCTATCCTTATTTGGTATAAGTAATCAGTACTGAATATGCCTAAGAAAATTGCCTTTTGTGTCAGTTTGAACTTTCCAGAAAGTGAATAAGCCACGTTAGAAGCAGGGGTTTCCCAGGAATTGCACTGTGAAAAATAACCGAGCAGCAGGGCTGAAGACAAATTCTCACCAACCCTGAAGGAGCTTCAGAGCAAATGGTCAGGCCCCAGCTCCCTGCAGCGGCCATGCTCAGTTGCTGACCTGGAGAGAGCAGAGCTTTGGCTTAGAAACTGAGGCAGATCAGGGAGCTGTTGGAGGCTGTCTGTCAGGGCAGTCCTAAAAGCTGACCAACAGGTTTTTGAACGAAGTTCTGAGTAGCACACCACCAGGATAGTTTTTTCATCTTAAGTCATCTATTTCACATGAGGTTAATTCTTATTAACAAATACAAGTGAGAATTATACATGAAGTAGAAGGAGCTATTAAAATAACCGTAACATTGACTGCTAAAACCAACATCTTAATTTTTTTTTTTAATACAAAATAGTGTTGAAATAGCCCTGCAGCAAAATGAAATCATGAACACATTTATCGACGACTGGAAATGCCTTGCGGAAGAAGAAGGTACCTTTGTGGACAAGACCGATACCCAGCTGAAAGAGTACCAGTCCTTTACCGACCTCCACAGCCCGATGGAGAAGATGATCACCTGCGTAGCATGGCACCCAGCCATCTATGGTGAGATGGAAAGGGCAGGGACTCCCTTTTGTGACAACATTGAAACTGTACACCACTGTTACATGTAAAATCGCCAACTGGCTCAATTCCAATATAACAAATTGCATTTCCTAAGAGCCAGCCATCTGCCCAGCGCTTGTCACACCTTCTTCCCTGTCCAGTGTCCCAGCAATCGTGTAGGACACACCCTACTTGTACCGTCTTCTCTATTTTACAATAAGACCAAAGTTCCATGCAGGGAAGTGACTTGCTCAGGTCACCCAGCTGGCACAATGCAGAGTCCGGATTTGACTAGGGCCTATTGCACTCTCAACGCCAAATTCATTCCTCTTAACACCCTGTTTTTCTGATTACTGGACAAGATAGGAAGCACACTTCCTTTAAAGCAGTGGTTCTCAGCCTTCCTAATGCCTCCTAATGCTGCAACCTTTAATACAGTTCCTCATGTTGTGGTGACCCCAACCATAAAATTATTTTCATTGCTACTTCATAACTGTAATTTTGCTACTGTTATGAATCGTAATGTAAATATTTGATATGCAGAATGTATTTTCATTGTTACAAAGGGGTCACAACCCACAGGTTGAGAACTGCTGCTTTAAGGGGTCAGCACTCAAGGGAGGTCACAAGGTGTAAAGGTGGAAGAAACCACGGAAAGAGAGAGGTCTTTGCCCTCTCTCCTCTACTTTCCACTGGCCCTTTTCTCACAAAAAGAGAAGCAAAGCAAGCTTTTCCTTTCCCATTAAATCTTCTAAACCCACTGTGTGTATTTTATACTAACACAATCTAACGAACTAGCACATCTCACTTTGAGCCAGCCAGATTTCAATTGCTAAATAAGTGACATGTGGCCAGTGGCTACCATATTAAATAGAAAAGCTTTAAGAAAACTCTTGGTCTCCTGTGGAATAGTTTTACTCAAATGTCATCAAAATAGAAATAATCCTTGATTATGCAGAAAAGCAAAAGTTAGAAACATTTCCCCAGGCACAGTTGCTGTTGACTTTGATTTCTGCTTGTGTGTTCATCAGGGCTGATAGCCGTGTCAGTGGCCGTGCGACTCTCCTTCGAAGAGAGAGTCCAGTACTCTGGTAAATTATTGCTGCAGCCATCGTTGATTCTTTTCTGGAGTTTCTCTGATCCTATACATCCTCAGGTAATCAAGGAGAGTAGCCATGTAGGCTAGACTTTCAGATATCACTTTACAGTTAACTCATGTTGCAAACTCGTATGAAGTTTTGGCTTTCTTCAACACAGAACTTGTCATCATTCAACATAAACAAAACTGAAGTCTACCATTGGTTTATTAAACAAATCACCAAGCCTTTATTTTAATTATTTATTTATTATTTGTTTATTTATTTATTTATTTATTGAAACAGAGTCTCACTCTGTTACCCTGGGTAGAGACTCCACAAAGTACCAAATAAACCCAATTTTATCTTTATCCCAATTCCAGTTTGAAACCTTTAGCCCTGTGGAGTTAAAATAATGGCCTAAGGCTGGGCACAGTGGCTCACACCTGTAATCCTAGCACTCTGGGAGGCCGAGGCTCGTGCATTGCCAGAGCTCAGGAGTTTGAGACCAGCCTGAGCAAGAGCAAGATCCCATATCTAAATAGAGTCAGTCATGGTGGTAGGAGCCTGTAGTCCCAGCTACTCACCGGCAAGAGGATTGCTTGCTTGAGCCAAAGAGCTATGATACCACAGTACTCTACCAAGGGCAACAAAGTGAGATTCTGCCCAAATAAAGCAAAACAAAACAGTGGCTTAGTAGGGCCTATGTTTTTGGTTCTTATGTTTAAAGAATGATAAACATGGCGGTATTTTGCTTTGGGGCAACACAGTAACGCTGGTACTCACTCTTATAAATATAATGATTGCTTCAGGCTTGTGTTCCCTGCAGGCCTTGTTCAACTTTTGGGTTCTGTATTATTTTAGAATTTGAAATCTTATTACCATGATAACTCCATCTTATCTTATTCAACAGGTTTTGTTTTTAAGTGCCCAGTATGTGTCAGTCTGGGTATACGGTAGGAAACAGAACCAATATCCTGCCCACACAGAGCTTGCCTTCCACATCTTTCAGAAATAAGAATCTGATAGCTTTTTTATTTATCAAAAGGATAACATGCCCCCAAAATTGCCTATACTTTCTCTGTGATGAAGGGTAAGTGAGGGGAGAGACCTGAATCTCCTTGAGAATGTATTTACAAACATATGACCAATGTCCACGAGAAAATTCCAAAAAAGCAGCTTCGGATGCAGAGGTAGAACTCTGGGAATAGCGTCTACATGAACATTGCTTATAGATAACTATAAAGTTAGACTTTTAGCTGTCTTAATATTGTTTTCTAGCACTAATCATATGAGCTTTTCTCCTTCTTTCTTGAATTTGCGGGGTTTATTTCAGTTAATGCTGGAGGGCCCAGATGACATCTTCTGTTTCCAGTTCTGTCCGAGTGATCCTAACATCATTGCTGGAGGATGCATAAACGGACAGGTGCTTATAGGATTTTTCAGCTGTGTATCAAGGTAGACAATACTCTGTAATGAGTTTTGATTTGGTAGTTTTCAAACTTAAGCATTCAGCTTAACAGAAGGAAGGCATGACAATTGTGTGCCAATCACTATGCCAGGAATTAGGACATAAAGATGACGTAGACTGGGCCCCGTGGTTCACGCCTGTAATCCCAGCACTCTGGGAGACCTAAGCAGGTGGATTGCCTGACCTCACAGGTTTGACACCACCCTGAGCAAGAGCGAGACCCCACCTCTAAAAATAGCATGGTGTTGTGGTGGGCGCCTGTAGTCCCAGCTACTCAGGAGGGTGAGGCAAGAGAATCACTTGAGCCCAAGAGTTTGAGGTTGCTGTGAGCTATGATGCCATGGTGCTCCACTGAGGGTGACAAAGTGAGACTCTGTCTTAAAAATTAAAAAAGAAAAAAAAGATGATGTAGTATCTACACTGGAGGGATGTTACAGGGTAACCCAGTTACGTAACTGAAACAGAGCTGGGTCCCATCTGTTTGTGTTGCTGAGATGGAACCACAGATGCTATTAAGACTCATGGAAGAACAAAGCCACAAGCATACTACCTCCTGGGAAAAAAGGCCTCTCTGAAATTTCCCTGGGGGAAGGAATTAGGATGATACAGAATTTAACTAGAAATTCACTGGAAAGTACACAAACATCATTGAATTTATGTACATGAAATTTGACATCATGTTTGCTTTTTTCCCTTTCCTTTTTAAGTTCTCTAATTTATAAAAAGTGTAGATCCTATCCTCCAATATCTTGTTTCTCTAATAAAACAAACCGAAAATCTTAATGCTGTTTTATGATCAAAGTTTAAACTCATTATGATTGACTGGGTTTGACCATTAAAAGGGTATGTGACTTTTTGTGTGTGGCTAGAAAAATTTCTTGTGGTTGAAATTTAAATGTCTACAGCTTCCATGTCCATTGATCCAGAACCAAAATAGCCAGGGAACCAAATTTCTCTCCCTCAATTCTGTTTTAACAATAACTGAGAGTCATAAGGATGGCTCAGAGCCTAGCCCCCAACCCCTGCAAATCCTGAAGGGCCTTTTTTACTCATTAAAAAGGTAATATGACTTTGTTCCAGAGCATTTCATTTTATTTTATTTTTAGAGACAGGGTTTCACACTGTCTTGGCTGGAGTGCTATAGGGCAATCATAGTTCCCTGCAGCCTCACTCTCCTGTCATCCTCAAGCCATCCTCCTGCATCGGCCTCCTGAGTATCTGGGACTATAGGCATGTCCTCCCACCACACCCAACTGTTTTAGAATATTCTAAAAAAGCACAAGATAAAAATAAATTACTCACAATTTAATAACTCTATAATTTGTTAACACTCTAGTGTACTGAAATACCTTTTAGCCATTAGGAATTAATCTAATTTAGTGTTAACATATTCTACTTTATTCTGATTTTTCAAAAACTGACCATCCAGATATATACAAATTCAGAGTTGGTCATAATATTCAATTAAAAAGAAATCATTGTTTCCCAGCTGTTGGATATTTGCGTATTTATACTTAAGCCTGGAAAATGGGCTTACACAGTTGTCTAAAGCAACTGTCTCTACAATCCCTGCACTTTCCCAAAACAGAGGGAGAACTCTTACCAAAGCAAAGGAAATTGCGGGACATTCATATTGGATTTTTTTTAATATTAGAATTTACTAACACAAGCTCAAAAATCAAAGTAGTGCTGAAGATACTTTTATAGAGAAAACATGCTTTTTTACATTACCTTTAAAAGTTGCTGAATTACTGAAGACTTAATTTTATTATCCTCAAAGGTGATTGATTTATCAGGCTGGATACCAATAGTTTTTCAAAAAATCTTTAAGACTCGATTAACTATTTCCTGGAGATGTTAGACTGACATTTATTTCCGTTTCAGATCGTCATGTGGGATATCACTGCCCACGCCGATCGCATAGAGAACATTAAGTCGGGAGGCGGGAGAAGCAAAAAGCCCATTCTCAAGGTTCGCTTTTTGTATCTTTTCACTTCCAAGTCTTTCCATTCAAGAGTTTATGGGCACGTACATAACAGAGTTGCCAAGGTTGACGAAAACTCAGTAGAAAAAAGGGGGAAAAAGAGTGTTATTTTTTAAGCCTTCAGATCTTCTTCCAAACATGTTCTGAATTCCTTTAACATAATCCTTGTGATCAAAGCACAACGAAACAAATCACATCATCTGTCCCAGGATGTAAGATTCTTTCTTGTTGTTACTGTCGTTAAATAAAATGAAGGGACCAAGGGACTTCCCTACAGTGAATTAGCGTGAGACAGAGGCCAGGTGTCCAGGCCTGGCAGCCTCGCTCTGTGAGTTGGATGTGCCACCTCATTTTGGCAGGAATAGGTGTTCTCAGGTATAAAAATGAAGAGATGACAGTCCTCCCTGATGGTAATATGCTATGATGATTCCCTAAGGCCATGGGCTCTATTAAGAGAGCTGAGAGGGAGTGGGACACAATTATAAGAGGGACTCTACCTAACAAATGCAAACATTGTCACTTAA
This sequence comes from Loris lydekkerianus, assembly GCA_963574355.1. NCBI lineage: Eukaryota > Metazoa > Chordata > Mammalia > Primates > Lorisidae > Loris > Loris lydekkerianus. The sequence goes on along the minus strand of CAUYPK010037145.1, from coordinate 12,599 downwards.
TTCATTGTGCCCTCAAATTAACCTGAAACAATAATTTAAAAATAATAATTTAAAAAATAGAGCACTGAGAAAAAAATTCCTCAGCTCCCAACTCAGTACTTGCCCACCCTGTTGTATGCTCCCTGAGCCCAATTCTTTAGGCTTAATATCAACAGGTCTCTTATCAAGGAAGAGTAGGATGTGGCCTTCTCTGAGTGCAAAGAAATCCTCCTTCAAGAAGATGTCTCAGCTTAGCACCTGTGGCTCAAGCGGCTAAAGCGCTAGCCATATACACTTGAGCTGGCGGGTTCAAATCCAGGCTTGGCCCGCCAAACAACAATGATGGCTGCAACCAAAAAATAGGGGGACATTGTGGTGGGCACCTGTAGTCCCAGCTACCTGGGAGGCAGTGGCAGGAGAATCGCTTGAGCCCAGGAGTTGGAGGTTGCTGTGAGCTGTGATGCTACAGCACTCTACCCAGGGCGACAGGTTGAGGCTCTGTCTCAAAAAAAAAAAAAAAAGAAGAAGATGTCTCAAGGATTCTCTAGGGAGAAGGTAAATAATACATCCTTGTTCAATGCAGAGATAAAATCTTAAAGTAAAGGGGAAAGTAGATATCTCCTAAACACATGGTTTATAGAGACATTAATTTATGTTTTTTCTTAAACTGGCATATCTCCAAGTTACTGATTTTGATTGGAATGATGAGTAAAGTAGAAGTTGATTCATCAGCTCTCTGAAATTAGCATGTAACTTTCTTTAAAAATTTTTCAGCCTATGTTTCTCCTTGAACCAGATAGTAACAAAGAAGCAATGTATATCAGACACTGTGCTGTCTCTTCAATAGAAAATGGGCACAGGAAGGTAATCACAGACATACACTGGCTGTCTGACACATTTGAGGTGAGTCTGGAGGGCTTTCTGCTTTTCCACTGGTTGTAAATTTTAGATTTTATCCAACGATGTTCTTTCAAGCCAGCAGTTCATTTACACTGACATTGTAAAGTAACCAGGAACTAAGCATCAAAAAATCGGATCACTGTCACCAGACCCATATCTGACTTGGAACTGGAAATAAGCCAATCTTTCAACTTGGTTAGCTTATAACTGAAAGAATGTGGTTGGCATCAACCCTGATATAATAGTGGTGAAAACAAGGATTTGATATGTTAACAATGAAGTACAGATATTTTATGTCCTTAGCATTTATGGGTTTCAATTTTATGAAATCAGCTATTTAGGAACAGGCAACTCTAACAACCTGTGACATATTGTAGTGTGTAATTTTGCTGAAGCACAGTCTTGAATTGTGGCTGGCAGGTGCAGACTCTTTGTGTAGTAAGTGAGCACAGCTGACTGCCCAGCATCTGCCTTGCAGTTTGTTTTTGTGGTTGTGTACTTGACTGTAACCTCACAAAGTGTGGTGCTTATGCATTTGGAAATTGGCAAGCTTCCCAGAGGTTTCCCTCAAGGAAGGATCTACTGTGTCCTTTGCAGAATTAAAAATGAGAATATCGGCTCGGTGCCTGTGGCTCAAGTGGCTAACCCTCCAGCTATATACACCTGAGCTGGAGGGTTCGAATCCAGCCCAGGCCTGCCAAACAACAATGACAGTTGCAACCAAAAAGTAGCCGGGCACTGTGGTGGGTGCCTGTAGTCCCAGCCACTTGGGAGGCAGAGGCAGGAGAATCCCCTGAGCCCAGGAGTTGGAGGTTGCTGTGAGCTGTGATGCCACAGCACTCTACCCAGGGCAACAGCTTGAGGCTCTGTCTTAAAAAAATAAAATAAAATAAAACTGAGAATATCAGGCTGGGCATGATGGCTCATATCTGTAATCCTAACACTATGGGAGGCTGAGGTGAGAGGCCTGCGTGAGCTCAGGAGTTCTGAGACCAGCCTGAGCAAGAGTGAGACTCCCATCTCTACTAAAATTAGAAAAACTTAGCTGGGAGTTGTGATGAGTGCCTATGGTCCCAGCTACTCCGGAGGCTGAGGCAGAAGATCTCGTGAGCTCGGGAGTTTGAGGTTGCTGTGAGCTATGATGACACCAAGGCACTTAGCCAGGCGCATTAGAGTGAGTCTCTGCTTCAAAAAAACAACAAAAAACAAAAAAAACTATGTGAAAATATTTCTGTGACAAAAAAATGGACAATGAATATGTGGCACAATCGTATTTTGATTTTAAAACCCTGTAATTCTGCAATTTCTGTGATAGTGTTTTCTTAAAATTTAAAACAAGAAAAAAAATTTTAAGGTGAATAGCTATGAGAAAACAATTACTCTACTAGCTACACAGAATTTACTTTTCTTGCTTTAAAAAAATAGATTAACAGAATGGGCGCGGTCTTTGAAAATCGAAGTGGAATTTGCTGCCAACTTGTCACATGTTCAGCAGATTGGTACGTCTGACTTTAAACGTTCCTAATATGTTTTTATACAATATTTTTTTTCCTTAGAGGCTCCTAAAATCAGTGCCATTTTCTGCTCCTTAAATAATCTTTATAGTTAAATTAAATGTAACTAAAGGACAGAATGTTATGGATTGTTGCTAGTTCAAGAATATCCTTTCATTGGCCAGGCATGGTGGCTCACCCCTGTAATCCCAGCACTTGGGAGGCTGAGATGGGTAGATTGCCTAAGCTCACAGGTTGAAGACCAGCCTGAGCAAGAGTGAGACCCTGTCTCTAAAAAACAAACAAACCAAAAAAAAAAAAAAAAATAGCCAGGCATTGTGGTAGGCAAGGCAAGAGAATCACTTAAGCCCAAGAGTTTGAGGTTGCTGTGAGCTATGATGCCATGGCACATGGCACTCCACTGAGGGTGACAAAGTAAGACTCTGTCTCAAAAAAAAACTCTTTCATAGAAATGATTATGTTATTAAAAGAAGAATTAGGCCAGGCACCTTTAATCCTAGCACTTTGGGAGGGTGGGGGCGGGTATGGTCAATTGCTTAAACTCAGGAGTTCGAGACCAGCCTGAGCAAGAGTGAGACTCCTGTCTCTACTAAAAATAGAAAAATTAGCCAGGCAAGGTGGCGGGCACCTGTAATCCTTGCTACTCAGGTGGATGAAACAAGAGGACCACTTGAGCCCAAGAGATTGAGGTTGCTGTGAGCTATGATGACGCCCTGACAGTCTACCAAGGCAACAGAGTGAGACACACTCTCAAGAAAATAAAATAAATAAAATAAAAGAATTAACTAGGCTTCATGGTTGAGAATGTTGCCTAGCACTACCCATAGTTACTGTGTTTCTTCACATTCTCATATTTGTAAATTTGCCATATGTGTCATTTATATTCAATTTTATCTAACAATTATGAAGATTATAATATTGGGGGAAATTTTTTTAAAGTAGAAGAGTTTTTACATTTTTATGGTATATTTATAAAAAGTGTTTTTGTAAACAATTTGGTAGCTATATTGAAGAATATTCACTTAAATAAAGCTACATCTCAGGTGGCGCCTGTGTCTCAATGGAGGAGGGCGCTGGCCCCATATGCCAGAAGTGGCGGGTTCAAACCCGGCCCCCCCAAAAAAAAACTGCAAAAAAAAAAAAATAATAATAATAATAAAGTTACATCTCCCAATTTGCAGCACTAAGAGTCCACAGTGAAATAGGAGCTAAGAAGGATAATATTATTTATCCACCATCCAAGTACTGGTAAACTTTGCCACTCCAAACAGCATCAACCCCAATAGAAATAATGATCCCTTAGGCCCCAGAAGCCACTATAGAATGGCAGAAGGTACAAGTGATGTCAGCAGCAGCCAAGGCAAGGGGCGGGGAGATATGATGGGACCCCCGGGGCACGTTTGCAGAAGACTCTGTTGAGTACAAGTAACAGAAACTAACTGCGGCTAGCAGAAAGTGAAGAGATGCGTCTATTTGCAGTACTGTAGTGGATATTTAAACCAGTTCTCTACTGAGTGCTTTAACAGGTTAACTATGTGTAGATTCGCAACATTTGTTACTGGAGCAAAGGACGTGCTGATTCAGACCTTGGAAAGAGCCCCAGGGATTTGGGCAGCAGGAATGAAAGGCCAGCCACTTCCCTCTGAATGACTCCGCTACAACCATTGTGTCACTCCATTTAAGATTTGGAGTGACTGGATAGGGTCTGAGCAGGGAAGATAAGGCAAGGAGCCTTGAGTGACAGCCCAGCCTGACTGCAGACAATGGGGAAGGGGCAGTTCCCCAAACAACAATTGGAACACTCTTGCCAAAGAGAAGAGGGTGGTTATCTCCCAGGCAAAACTACACATCTATACCTATCATCTTTAGGGTCGTATGGAATTTTATGCAACAATTAAAATTGTATTATAATTTCATGGAAATGCTTATCCTATAACGTTAATTGTAAACAAAACGTAAAGCTATATTGCTCTTCAGTGGCCGGAGAGAATATTTGAAAGCATATAGACACAGGTTCTTGGTTAGTCAGTTACAAATGATGGCCCTCGAGTTTGAAAGGAAGGAGGTTGGTTGATTAAATGATTATTTTAGATGATTAATTATATAAACATGGCAATATTCTGAAAATATTTCTTTCAGAAGTTGTTAAAGTAGAAAATATAGTTTATGCATCTATAGAAAAGCTAACTGGAGAACTCCATCAGTCCTAACCTTTATACTTCAGCTATGTAGAATCTTACAATATAGAATATAAGAACATAAATTTTCATTAATTAAGAATGTATAACTGATTTATATAGGAAGTTCAACTGATGATATCTGTATTTAGCAATGCCATTTCATAAATGCTGTGAATAATATCGAATAAGAGCTATATAATCTTGGAAAACAATTTTAAACCAACTAAGGACATCTTCATATGTCACTTATGGGGTTCTCTCAAGGATTTATGTTTTAATAACATAAAAATTATTACTATTTTTGTATTTGAACCATTCATTGAGATGAGCAAATGATTAACACTGATTAAACTATATAAATGAATAACAATTTTGTTAGTCTTAGTTGAGTTGCAATTTGTTAATCTAAATACTTTAAAAACAATTTTTTTGGTTTTGTTTTTTTTTTTGCTTTTTTTGTTTTTTGTTTGTTTGTTTTGAGACAGGGTCTCACTCTGTAGCCCTGGGTAGAATGCTGTGGCAGCATCATAACTCACAGCAACCTCAAATTGTTGGGCTCAGGAGATCCTCTTGCTGGAGTAGCCGGGGCTACTTTTTTTTTTTTTTTTTTCCTATTTTAGTAGAGAAGGAGTCTCACTATTGCTCAGGCTGGTCTCCAACTCTTGAGCTCAAGCAGTCTACCTGCCTCAGCCTCCCAGAGTGCTAGGATTACAGGCGTGAGCCACCAGGCCCAGCTTGTTGTTCAAAAATTTTAACCAAACTAGAGCAGACACAAGGAATCCTATATAACATGTGTGTACTATTGTATAGCGGTGAAATCAAGGCTTTCATACCCATCACCTGATTAAAGTACATTGTACCCCATGGGGAATTTTTCGTCCCTCACCTCTTTCAGCCTCCCCCTTTTGAGTCCCCAATGTCCCTTACACCACTCTGTGTGTTTTTGCCCAAGCACAGCTTAGCTCCCATTTATAAGTGAGAACTCACAGCAATTCATTCTTCCACTCTTGAGTTACTTCACTTAGGATTCTGGACTTCAGTTCCTCCAAGTTTCTGCAAATGATGTGATTTAATTCTTTCCTATGACTGAGTGGAAATGTATAGTATATACACATGTGCCACATTTATTTTTATCCATTTATCAGTTGATGGATACTTAGGTTGACCCCATATCTTTGGGATTGTGAGTTGTGCTGAGATAACCACAGAAGAGCAGGTACCTTTTTGTTATAATGACTTTTCCTTTGGCAGAAACACAGTAGTGGGATTGCTGGATCAATGGTAGGTCTATGTTCTTTGAGATATCTTCATTTTTTTAATCGATGCCACCACCCCCACCCCCCAACATACAAAGCTTTTCTACATGGGATTTGGAGTAACAAATGAAAACTCCAATTTTATGTGTGTTTTGTGGCTCCTCAAAAATAGGAGAAGTCTCCATTCTGATCTCCAAAGAAGTCATACTAATTTACATTCCCACCAACAGTGGATAAATGTCCCCATTTTACTGCATCCAGGATGGCATCTAACATGTTTTGACTTTTCAATAATGGTCATTCTAATTAGAGTAAGATGGTCTCTCATTGTGGTTTTACTTTGCATTTATATGGTGACTAGTGATGTTGAACATTTTTTCATGTTTTTTTGACATTTGCAGTTTTCTTTTGAAAATGCCTGTTTGTGTCAAATTTGCTCACTTTTTAATAGGGTTGTTTATTTTTTCATTATGCTAAGTGAAAAGAGGCGATCACAAAAGTTCACATATTTCTTCTTTTTTTTTTTTTTAGCCGTTTTTTGCCGGGGCTGGGTTTGAACCCACCACCTCCAGCATATGGGGCCGGTGCCCTACTCCTTTGAGCCACAGGTGCCGCCCCACATGTTTTATTTTTGAAATGTCCAGCCTGGGAAAATCTGTAGAGAAGGAAGTATATTATTAAAGGTTGCCTAGGGCTGCTGGAAGGGCTTGGAAGAAATTACTAATGAATAGTAACTACAAATATATCTGGAGTGTTGGGGGGAGGTGATGAAAACTTTCTAAAATTGATTGTGGTGGTGCACACACAGCTCTGTAAATATATTTAAAACCATTGAATTATACTAATTAACTGGGTGAATTTTGTACAATATGAATTATATCTCAAAACTGTTATATAAAAATGATTATATATATGGCTTGGCACCTGTAGCTCAGTGGGTAGGGCACTGGCCACACACACCGAGCCTGGCAGGTTCGAATGCCACCTGGGCCTGCCAAGCAACAATAACAACAACAACAAAATAGCCAGGCATTATGGCAGGTGCCTGTAGTCCCAGCTACTAGGGAGGCTGAGGCAAGAGAATCGCGTAAGCCCAAGAGTTTGAGGTTGCTGTGAGCTTTTATGCCACGGCACCCTACCAAGGGTGACAAAGTGAGACTCTGTCTTAAAAAAAAAAATTATTAATATATATATAACTTCCCAAACTCAATTCTCATAAATGATATTAATCCTGAGATGAAGAAGGTTCTTAAAAAACCCTATAAACAGAATCATTCTCAAAAATAGAAAATGCACAACTGTTCCATTTCATTAAAATCTTAGTTTCAAAGCCATGGTCACATTGCTCATATGTAGACGTATTAATGGTAGTTCTGAGGTTGCACCCCTTATTCATACTTACTAAAAAAGTTACAAACTTTTTTCAGCACAATATGTTTTTGGGATATTAGACCACAGAAAACTTTAGTCCCCCAAGCAGCAGAGAAAAAGAAAGAGGAAATTATTGAAATTCCTTTTGATGTTCCATCTACGTTTTTGCATCTAGATCTCTCCTGGAAACCTCTCGCTAAGGTAAGTAACATGGCATTTAATCCCCCCCATTTGCATACATACACTATATAATTTGAATGCATAGACGTACTGATACACCCACTCCAAAAGTAGAGCAGCTCAAATTAACACGAGACTTTATAATTTACGTATTCATTCAACGAATACATTTATACCTGCCAAGGTATAAAATTATTATTTTGATACCTGCCAAGAGCAAGCCAGAAATGAAAACCATTGTGAACTCAAGACTGATATTCATGTATAAGCAAGCTACAACTTACGTACGGTTTTTGTAAGTAATTATTCAGTCTCACATCAGTTATTTGCAAACTAGTCAAAGCTCAGGCTAACAGAGAAAAGCTAATTTACCCTGCTATTGTAGCCAAAGTTCTGCATATTTTGCCTGGTACCAGTATTATTTTAAAAGCTATGACCAAATAGATCTGAAAAGTAATTGAACGAAAAATAATGACAGAACTTGAAGAAAAGCAATTTTAGTTTGAGAAAAATATGGCTATATATAAGATATGTGTGGAAAGTAGGAATGGACTTCTGATGCTCTTTCTTTAGAATGTCTGATTTTAATTCCAAACTCAACACTTTTCATTTGCAAGTGTAGCACAAATTACATTATTATTCTCTGTAGCAAAGAGAGCGTGGAGGAATAAGAACATTCTCAAAGTAACTAGGAAAAAATTGGAGAGAGAGGACTAGAATTATTCTGGGGTAAGACTTACTGAGCTGTGAGTAGTTCAAACACATCAACAAAAACTCAGCTAAGAATAATTGTGTGGCATGGGGATATTCGTCTGCCTTCTAAGGGAGAAAGAAGCTGTAAAGGGAAAATGGAAGGTGTGACAGCTTCTCATTCCAGCCACCAGGGTGTGTTGCAGGCCCAGGGCCACTTCTGCAACTCCCAGCCTATGTGTCCCTGAGTGGAGTCAGAGGTGGCCAGCTGGACACAGGTCCCTGTGCAACCTCCTGGAGTTTCCTTTAACTGAAAGATTTAGGGAGCAGGGGAATAAGTCCTTGTTCTATATTAAAACTAATAAGGATATATTATGGAATGGAATACAAGATATTTTCAGGAATAAAATGACTGAAGAGAATTTGGGATTTGGAAATGTGCCCCTAGAAGAGCTCCCTTCTGTGGCAAGGCTTTGGAAATGGGCTTTAGATGCTTTTCGTTTTAGATGCGTTTAGTAGGGAACAGCAACTAAAAAATTGAAAAAGACAAGGGAAGTGGGAAGGCGAAGGAGATCGGTTTCCTTCAATCTGGGAGCAATAGGAAAGATAGGAATGAATTACCCAAGGATACTTGAAGGAAATATGGAAATAATCTTTATTATTAATATATGTTCTCCCTAAAGGTAAGGCTGTCTAAGGGTGAAACAAGTATAGATCACTGCCCAACCAAGATGAGCCTGAATGAAAGCCATCTTTATCCAACACAAGGTAATTTCCTTTGCTTATTAAAAAGGCATTTAATCGTTAACGTTAGTGACCGATTATGTCTAAGGTGAAAGTGAGTCACTTCCTAGGGTAGTCAAATTTGTAAAAAGAATTCCAAAAATCAAAGCCTCCAATATGGAACTTTATAATGGCTAGAATAGCTGTAGTTAACACATTAAAACTACCTATACACACAAAGAGATTTAGTTCTATTCAGTTTCACAAACATTTATGGGATGCATTTATGTGTTTTTAAAAACTCATTGCATTGGCTTGGTACCTGTAGCTCAGCGGCGAGGGCACCAGCCACATACAGTGGGGCTGGCAGGTTTGAACTCAGCCCGGGCCTGCCAAACAACAGTGACAACTCCAACCAAAAAATAGCCAGACCTTGTGGCAGAGGCCTGTAGTCCCAGCTTCTTGGGAGGCTGAGGCAAGAGAATCATTTAAGCCCAAGAGTTTGAGATTGCTGTGAGCTGTGATGCCATAGCAGTCTACTGAGGGTGACATAGTGAAACTCCATCTAAAAATAAATAAATGAATAAAACCCACTTAATGAATATGTATGGCCTCAAAGAATAATCTTACAGAATGGAACATATCTGAGTATGAACAAAGAATAATCTTATAGAATGGAACATATCTGAAGTCTAGCAAGTAAGTTACAAACTACCAAGAAACAAATTAGCACTTTCAATAAGAATATAATTTAAAAAATTAATATTTATACAGAACTATGCTAAAACTGAGTACAGAAAGAAAACTGGCTTTTCAATCGATCTGAACTCAACCCACATATCTTTGTTGAAGTAATTCAAGGTGCAATAAAAGCTGTCAAAACTATTCAAACAAGGTCTGGATGAATATCCTATCTGGAGAGCAATGCAGAATGAATTGTACAGGAATAACTAACAACAGAAGTATTTTTCAAACATTTGCCTATGAAAAGGATTTCCATTTTTATTCTATTTTATTCTATTCTATTCTATTCTATTCTATTCTATTCTATTCTATTCTATTTTATATTTTATTATTTTATTTTAATTATTGAGACAGAGCCTCGAGCTGTCACCCTGAGTAGAGTGCTATGGCATCACAGTTCACAGAAACCTCCAACTTCTGGGCTTAAGCGATTCTCTTGCCTCAGCCTCCCAAGTAGCTGGGACTACAGGTGCCCGCCACGATGCCCGGCCATTTTATCTTTTGTTCGTTTGTTTTTTTTATATTTTTGAAAGTCCTTACTACATTTTAGACCCTAGTGCTTTATCAGATGAGACTTGCAACTATGTCCTCTGAATCTGTGATTTGTTGTCTCAATCTCTTAACAGTTGCTTAGAAATCAGAAGTTTTTAATTTGGAAGAAGTCCAATTTATTGATTTGTTCTTTTATGGATCATGACTTGATGTTGAGTTTAAGAAATCTTGGCCTAACTTGAGTTTCATGGCTTTACATTTAGGTCTGTGATCCCTTTTGAGTTAATTTTTATATATAGCACAAGTTATAGCTCAAAGTGCATTTTTTGTGTACGGTGGTCCCACAGCATTTATTGAAACAACACTATTCCTTCTCTACTGGGGATACCTCTGTGCTTTTGTCAAAAATCCCTTGAGCTGGTATGAGGGCCTGTTTCTGAATTCCCTACTCTAGTGCATTGCTCTGAGCGTCTATCTCTACGGTGTTACCATGCTCTCTTTATTACTCTAGCTTTATCAGTAGTCCTGAAATGCCTTTTTCAAAGTGTTTGGCTATTGTAGGTTTAATGCTTTTCTATGTGAATTTCAGGAACAGTTTGTCTTGCATAGAAGGAACTATGATTTTGCTTGCGATTGTATGGAATCTGTAGATCAAAATGTTGTGGGAATTGGCATCTAATAAAGAGAGAGCCTTTCAAGGCCAGGTGCAGTGGGTCACATCTATAGTCCCAGCACTTTGGAAGGACGAAGTGGGGAGGGTCACTTGAGGTGATGGTAGAGAAATAATATATGTTTATAAAATCCTATATCTTTCCCAGAATTTAATATCACATGTTTGAAAAACTAATAAGTGATGTGGGTAAATGCTCAAGACATATCTTTAACATAAAAGAAAAGCAGGATTCAAAGCTAAAATACAATAGGATTGAATTTTTTAAGAATCTATTTATATATATTCACAGAAAAGTCACTACAGGGGAACTACAACAGTATTTTAATCCTGGTTATCTGTGGGGGACATGATACTGAATGGCTTTTGTTCTTTTACCTTTGTTTTTTTTTTTTTTTCCAAACCTTCATGAAGCAACATTAGTTTTTAGATCACAAAAAGTCTTTGCTTTAAAAGGAGGCAAGATAAGTACTTTTAAGAAGAAAGAGGTTCCACATGAGGCTTGCATCTCATTCCTAGGATTAGCTAAACTTTTACCTTGCACGTATAGCCAGAGCTATTATGTAGTAGTATGGCCACTGATGTTTTGGTTGGAGATAGTTAATACTGCTAAATTAAAAGTTTTAAAAGGTTTGGACTCATGCCCACCACGTTGGGAAGGGCATGGGACAGACGCATGTCACAGGGACGGAAAATGTAAACTGTTTATTTCTTTTTAATTTTTCACTATAAATATGTGGTCCATCTATCCATACTCCTCACTAGCACAGGACAGAGCAGGGAAGACAGAGGAAGTGGACCCATACCATAATCTGGAAAGCGGGATGGCTGCTCATCTGAAGCCAATAGAGGAATTCTGCACGAAGTTCTTTGTGGGAACAGAGGTAAATTGGAATCATTTGCTCTTAAAATTATTACCTAATTATACAAATACATTAACATCTATTGTACACGTTTGTTATAGGACAGCTTAGATTTATCACTTTTATATTTTATTTTTTTTTTATGGATTCAATTTCTTTTTTTTCTATTTTTTTTTAATTTTTTTTTATTGTTAAATCATAGCTGTGTATATTAGTACAATCGCCTGTACCCATTCTAACATGCACCATAGATGTGGCCCCACCCATTACCCTCCCTCCACCAAACCCTCCCCCCTCCCTTCCCCTTCCTTGGCCCTTTTCCCATAGTCTTGTGCTATAGTTGGGTTATAGCCTTCATGTGAAAGCTATAATTTAGCTTCATAATAGGGCTGAGTACATTGGATACTTTTTCTTCCATTCCTGAGAAACTTTGCTAAGAATACGTTCCAGCTCCATCTATGTAAACATGAAAGAGGTAAAATCTCCATCTTTCTTTAAGGCTGCATAGTATTCCATGGTCTACATGTACCACAATTTGCTAGTCCATTTGTGGGTCGATGGGCACTTGGGCTTCTTCCATGACTTAGCAATTATAAATTGGCCTGCAATAAACATTCTGGTACAGATGTCTTTGTTATATTGTGACTTTTGGTCTTCTGGGTATAAACCTAGTAAAGGAATTATAGGATCGAATGGCAGGTCTATTTTTAGATCTCTAAGAATTCTCCAAGCATTCTTCCAGAAGGAACGTATTAGTGGGCATTCCCACCAGCAGTGTAGAAGTGTGCCCTTTTCTCCACATCCACGCCAACATCTCTGGTTTTGGGATTTTGTTATGTGTACTACTCTTACTGGGGTTCGGTGATATCTCAAAGTAGTTTTGATTTGCATTTCTCTGATGATTAAGGATGATGAGCTTTTTTTCATGTGTTTGTAGATTTTGCGTCTTCTTTAGAGAAGTTTCTCTTTAACTCCCTTGCCCACCCTGAAATGGGGTCACGTGTTCTTTTCTTGCTAATAAATTTGAGTTCTCTGTG
>CAUYPK010037136.1:0-21675 GCA_963574355.1 Loris lydekkerianus | reverse complement strand
TTTTTTTTATTTTTTTTTTTTTAATTGTTGTTGATTCATTGAAGGTAAAAAGAAAAAGGTTACACTGATTTTTTTTTTTTTTTTTTTTTTTTTTTTTTTTTTTTTTTTTTTAAGACCGAGTCCCACTCTGTTGCAAAGGCTGGGGTCCTGTGGCATGACCCTGGTTCATAGCAACCTCAAACTCCTGGGCTCAAGGGACCATCCTGCCACAGCCTCCTGAGTAGCTGGAACTATAGGGCCCACCACCATGGCTGGCTAATTTTTCTATTTTTAGTAGAGGTGGGGTCTCACTCTTGCTCAGGCAGGTCTTAAACTCTTGAGCTCAGGAAGGAACCCTCCCATCTCGGCCTTCCAGAGTGCTAGAATCCCAGGCCCAAGCCATCACACCCACCTGCTCCTTTGTCAATGATCACTTGACTATATTTATGAGGGTCTATTTCTGAGCTCTTTATTTTGCTCCACTGATCTATTTGTCTTTTAACGAATACCACATTGTGTTGATTACTGTAACTTTAAGGAGTGCCAACATCCCTCCAACTTTGCAATTTCAATTAGTAATTTATTTATTTTTTATTGTTTTTCTTCATTTATTTGGAGGGTAAAGTAAATGGTTAGGGGTTAATTTTGTCTTTACGTTTGAGAGCACATGAAAAATTCTTCAAAGATATTTTATACCCGTAGGATGAAGTCCAGATGCTTTACTGGGCATCTGGTAAAGGCAGTGATAGCCTGTCCCTCACTTTCCCACACCTCAAACATCATCCATAACTCCAGCAACACCTGTGTGTGATAGGGCTGGGCTTGTTGAAGTCACTTCAATCCCTCATACCTCTCTTCCTCTAGTACTTTGTTCTGTCTGACTGGAATGGTATCCATCTGGACACATTGTTTAGGGAACAATGAGTACAGATGAATGTCTGTTGACTTTGTAACTTTATAAGTTATTGGTGATCTTGTGAACAGAACTTTCTATCAGTGAAAGCAGAAAAAAACAAGTTGAAAAAGACTAAAGCATGCAATAGAGACTTGATGGTGAAGAAATTCTTTTTCACAAAGGAAACAGAATACGAGGGCGTACTAGCTGGATGAGGACGGGGATTTAATGGAATAGTTTTTGTTTTGTAGATGAGAGTTAATAGAGTATGTTTGTTTTCTGATTGATGTCATCCTTTTAAGTACCCTAGCAACCTAATTACTTGGCTGTATTCCCTTTTATTTAAAGGTAATTTATCACAGGACATCAAGTATCTACCAGAACGCTTTGTGCAAACCAGGCTCTCTGCGATGCTGTTGAATGAAGTAGAGCCTTTTGAGGGTTATGAAGCCTGACAATTAAGTTTATGAACTTGTCCTAGAAAAAAAATGCTACCTACCTTATTGCTGAGAATCACTATGGCTACCTTCAAGGTACTCCTTTTGGGAAGCTACGCACTGATGCCAGCTCTTCCTTCAAAGCAATTTTGGAGCTCCTTATTTGGAATGGCCATCAGAGCTGTTGTCATATTACTCTTGATGTCCTGAATGTCTTCTATATGCCTTCCTTTTGATATTTCCTGTATCTTCAGGTAAAGAAAAATGTCATTGAGGGCTAGATCAGGTGGGTGGGGCTGGTGTTCCCATACAGTTGTTTACCAGCTGAAATTTCCCTCACTGGTACTGCCATATGAGATGGTGCATTGTTATTATGCAAAAGCCATGAGTTGTTGGTGAAAGTCTGTCATTTTCCTCTTTTGCATATACCCCTTTCAGCCCTTCCAAAGTAAATTTGGTTTAACTGTCCAGTTGGTACAATTTCACAATGAATACTCCCTCCGATAGCAGCAAAGGTCAACAACATGGTTTTGACTCTTGATTGGACTGACAGAACTTTTTTGGTCATGGAAAATTGTCTGGCTTCCACTGTACACGTTGATGTTTTGTTTCAGGGTTGTATTGATACACCCATGTTTCATCACCAGTAATAACATGGCCTAAAACATCATCTTACCTCTCCAAAAGGTCTTGGGAAACTTTGACTCTCTTTTGATTTTGTTCATTGGTGAGTTCCTTTGGAACCTTTTTGCACACACCTTTCTCATGCCAAGATTTCCAGTTCAGATCTTCCTGTTTGTCTATTGATGTTTACTTGGTCTACAATGCTTCTCACAGTCAGCTGATGATTTTGATGCACAACTTGCAATGTTTTTGTCAGTTCTGCTCATTACTGACTATCCTGACCCCTCTTCATTGTGATACTTTCTCTCCCCCCAGAAAAACATTTAACCCATTTGTACCTTGTGTGTGTATCTTGCTGAGTGGAGTTCATTTGCTTTTATCACTTAGCAAACTTCTTCATTATTATTGTATGTTTTTGTGTGTCATCATGAGAATGTCAGAGATTGAATTAGAGCAACGAACACACATTAAATTTTTTGTTAAATTTGGGAACAGTGGAAGTGAAGTCAGAGACATGTTAGTCTGAATTTCTGAGGATCATGTCATGAAGAAAACAGCACTGTTTAATATTCTGCAATAATGTTTGCAGCACTTTTTCTAGGATGAGTTCATGAACTTAATTGTCACAATTCATACAATATAATTCTATCTCCAAACTTAAAACATTTTATTTGAGAAGCAATAATTGCAATTTGGGGCATATATACAGACTGGGTGGTCTTTGGTGTGTCCAAGAAGAAAAAGTAGGGTGGAGGTTTTATAAAAAGGATAAATGTCATATATTGTTCTGAAAAATAGTTTACTGGCAATAGTAAATTTTTAGGGAGCTAGAAAGAGCAATATTATGTGCCTTGAATGATTTTTACCCCTGGCCCTTGTGCCTCTGTTCAAGTAGGATGTGGCAAGAATAACCTATCCTAACTCATCTGGTCTACTTCACAATAGTCCTAAGAATAAACACAAAATTATCCATGAAGTAAATATAAATTGATCAAACTCTCGAGTTAAAAAAATGATTCTCAATCATGTTTTAAAATATGCTAGTTATAAGACAGACATGCCTGAAACAAAAGGTTAAAAGCAAAAATACAGAGAAAGATATTCAAGTAAAATATTAATTTAAAAAAAGAGCATAGCATTACTATTATAATAGTGGCAAAGTATAGTTTAAATGATATTGTGGATAAAGAAGTTTGCTACATGATAACAGAAAAAAGTAGCCAGGAAAATCTAAGAATTCTGAACTTGTAATCATTAATTTACATAATATTCAATTAGAAGAAACAAGTATTAACAAGTTTACAGAAAGAAAATGACAAATCCAAAATCATAGTGAGAATTTCTAACATAAAATCCTCAGTATTTAATTTACTTTGTGGGAAAAAGTAGCAAAATCATTGGATATTTTTAACAGCTTTATTGAAATGTAAATGAGATACAAAAACCTGCAGAAGCTTGATGAACACAGTTTGAGGAGGGCAGACCTGAGTATATGTCCACGAAATCGCCACCACAGTCAGTACAACAGACATATTCATCACCTCCCAAAACTGCCTATGAACTTTTACTCCATGGTAAGAACCCCCCTCTTAACACATTTTTCCATGTACCGCATCTCATTGGCACTATGGGCAGCATTCCTCTAGAATTTACTAGGCTTGCAAAACTCAAACTTTGTACCCATTGAACGACTGCCCTTTTTTCCCTTTTCCCAGCCCCTGCTAACCACTCTGCTTCTTTGAGTTGGATTCTTTCCACTCTCTGCTTCTTTGAGTTGGACTCTTTTAGTTGTCTGCTGTAGGTAGAATCCTGGCATACTAGTCCTTTTGTTATTAACGTCCTCTAGGTTCATCTACTATTGTTAAAAAAAGGCAGGATGTAGAAACAGCCTGAATGTCCCTTGACAGATAAATGTATAAAGAAAATGTGGCATATACATCAATGGAATATTATTTAGACTATAAGAAAGAACATATAGATTATTTTTAAAAAATATATGAAATATAAAAATAGGTATATATTTAAAAGCTTGATTTAAATCCATCCTGCTTCAATCCTGGAAGAAGACAGCTGCTTTTCCAGCGGATGGAGCCACATTCGCCAACACACACTAATCACAAATAAGTCCCACAAACAGTCCAGCACTGGCATATAAAGGCCCCTATAAGTCATTTCCTCTGACTAATATAAAATTAAGTAGTAAATAAGTTTTCAAAACAGATTCTTGAATGATTTTGAAGTATTTCTTCTTTTTCTATTGTCTATAAGATTTGGCATGATCTGTTTTTTAAAATTATCTTTTATTTTTATTTATAAATATTAGTTGTCTATTCTTTGATATTTTGGAAAGAAAAATAATAAGTTAATTTATGACTCCACACTGAACCTCAGAGTCAAAGCATTCTGTAATAGACATACTCTTATTTGACAATATGAATGTTACTTTCTTTGCATTACTATTATTATTATTGCTTAATACTTCAATATTAAGTATTGAAGTTGCAGCAATCGTCTGATTTCTTTTCTGAATGTATTTGTCTTCGTTCATTCTTTGTAAGGTTTTTGTTTCTGGTCCCTGTCTTAAACATTGTTATTGTTGTAAAACTTTGAACCTTTTTAATTTTGTGAAAACAAAGTGGAAGCCTAATGAACACATGCATATGTGAAAAAAAAAAAAAGATTCTTAGAAAACATTCCATGTGTTCAGAATAAAACAAAACAGAAGCTGCTCAACAAATCTTGAGTCAGAAAGTGATAACAGAAATTTAAAGAGAGAGAAAAAAAAAAAAAAAACCTCAGAGCACCTTGATCCCAGGACGCACCACTCAGTGTGTGCTCCTCCCCTGATCCCCAATCTCCTAACAAGCAGGACCTCAAAGCCAGGCGCCTGGCTGCCCGGGCCTCTCTCTGCCTGCAGTGTGGCCGCGGGTCTGTGCAGGCTCCTGCAGGCCAGGCAGGTGCGTCCCCTCTGCGAGTCTGCAGGGTGTCCTCAGCCACCCGGGGCAGGGGCCTCACCTCTGCACCTCCATTGTTCCCCAGGGACCCTGCCTTGGCTGGGTATTGCGTCACTAGCTGCTCAGGCTCAAACCTGGAGTCCTTACAGATCGTTCTCTTTCCCTCCCACTCCACACTGAGCCTCCAGAAGATTCTGCGGGCTACTCCTTCCAGGCAGATCCAGAGGCGCGTGGTCCTCTCTGTGGCTGCGCTTGTGTGTCCCCAGCTCTGAGGAGTGAAGAACGACTGTGCACCTCACGCCTTGGTTCTACATTCCCAATAGCTCTTCCTTCAGTGGAAAGTGAAAACCCAGAGCCTAGGACAAAAGGCCTTCCTCCTGTCACCTGTCCACCCCGTGCTTCCCAGAATGTAGAATATGCCAACACGCCCCACCCCAGCCACCTTCTGCCCTGCCAGGGCGCCCCTCCTCTCCCCGTGGCCTCGCGCAGGTCTGTGCCCAGGCGCCCCTGCCCGCTGCACCTGCACCCGGGCTCTGCACCACTGCTGCGCCTTATCACCTTCTAACCTGGGGGGCGACAGGGGTCATCGTCCACTTCTCCGCTGGACTGCAGGCGGGGACGCGCGGGGGGTTGGCTGCTTTTTTACATGCTGCTGAAGAGCGCCTAGAAGGACATGCCTCCTGTGCTCACAAGAGCGGTGACAAAGTGCTGCATAGTAGGGAGCTATCTAAATTCAAGAAATAATAGAAACAACACATTTAATTAATAGCAAAGTGAAAGAAAAGAAATTTTAAAAAAGACAAAAATTGATGCATTAAGAAAAACATAAGTTGGCACTTAATTGTATAAAAAAAGCAACACATTGTTCCCCACATACGTATAAATGTATTCACCATCTATGTGTATATAACTTAATAAAAATAAAAAAAGAAAGAAAGAAAAGCACAGGTTAATAGAGCCTCAGCAGTGCGATGATGTTCCCTGTGGATGCCACAGCCGCCAACAGTGTGTGTGGCTAGATGCCTGACTGAGGGCCTGAATTTTCAAACTTATTTAATTTTAATTCTAAGTTACTTAACTATGTGGACAGCGATACTGCATGCAACAGCACAGTTCTAGAATATTCTTATATAATATTTCCAAGTGGACAGGTGCAATAATTATTGTAAAAACATAAGGAGAGATAACTAGACATACCTTCAATGACCAGCAGCATTACTATCTATAAATAAATTGTGATATATTCATAAAATATAACGTTAAGATTACAATTGATTAGAACTATTGGGTTGAATGATATACAAATGCCAACATTTGACTGTTTTAAGCCTACATCAACAATTTCAAAGATTTCAACCTAATATATCTATAAAGATAGTTTAATTTCAAATATATCTTATTCAGTGAAAAAAGTAAATACATAATAATTTAGAGTATTGTGCCACAGATTTAAAATTGTGAAAACTGCAAGTTAGTAATTTTTGTTTTGAGGATAGGGAATATATACAGTAAAGTTGTTTGGAAGAAATGCTAAACTCACAGAGGCCACTTCTAGACAGCCACTAAATGAGGCACAGGGATAAGGGGTAAGCGAGACCCTTAGATTACTTCATCTCTTAAAAGTCTGAAGCTAACAAACAATACATTTAAACTTTCCAAAGCTAGTTGTGGGTAAATGGATGTTCATTCTATTATTCTCTATAATTTATCATGTAATAAGAAAAAGAAAGCAGTGAAGAGAGGGTCAATAAACAAAAATTGCCAAGTCTCTAGTGCTATGTTTCCAGAACCTCTGTAGTGGTTCTCCTGGGATGCCAGACTGCCCTGGAGCTTTTCCTGAGCTGGTGGTGAAGTCCATGCCCTGGGGGCAGTAGACACGTGAAGTCTAGACCATAGCTCAGGCCTGCCATTGAGAGGGTCCTTCTGTGATCACAAAAGTGCAAGAAGAGTGGACATCATGGGCACCCCCTGATGTCCACTGTTGGTCTGCCTAGAAGTTCATTGTGAGAGTCACAGGTCACCCGGGTGAATTTTGCAAGACAGTGAGTAATCCTGTCAGGCCACCACTCCCATTGAGGGAATCACCCATCTCACAAATGGCCTGGAATGGTCCAGACTGTGCCACCACTGAGCAAGGCCCAGCCCAAGTCTTGCTACCTTTAGGAAATCCAGGTCCTTGTCCAAAGTCTGTGTGTCAGTCCCACCCCATCTCTTGTCAAATGAGGCTGGTTCTCTCCCTCCTGATGTGAGGCACAAGTGGTGCCAGCTCAGGACGACATCCCCACTGTGATAATGGCCACACTGCCATTCTGCTTACCACTTTGGTGTAGACTTCCTTGCTCTTGTTTAAATTGGGCAAGGGAACTTCAATAATCAGAAGAGAGCCACACAGATGGATAGCAGAGTGCCACCACCCACCAGCAATGGAGCAGTTGGGGAGATTCTCCCACTAAATCCCAGATGAGAGCTGTCCATGCAGTCCCAGGTGAGGAGGAGAGCTGCATACCATCCTTGCTGGGCAGAGCCTGTGCCTGGGAGCCCAAGGCATAAAGGGGCAAACAAGGGCTCCCCTATGTGGCAAATACCCAAGAAAAGAGAAAGTGACTGAGGACATGCCTAGTTCCTGCTCCTAAACGCACCAGTCAGATAATTCTCTCCTTGTTCCCTCATGGAAAGAGGGTATGGGGCAGGGATGAAGTCTTTCTGCATGGAAGGAACAGTTAACCACTTCCCCCAACAGGATCTCACAGGGTTGTCAAGAGCGTTCAATAAGATAATAAATGAAGTTGGAATGGTTGTTGGCACATAGTAAAGATTCAGTATTGATAGGAATTGTTTGAATTGTTGTAGTTATTTATTATTACCTATGTTTTGGTTTTATTTGTTCTCTTTGTTATTTATTTTGACCAGAAATGTGCTGGGCATTTTGTATTCACTTCTATTTTCACCTTCCCTTCAATAGCATGAAGTGTGACATGGTCCCCTAAGAGAGAGATGACAATAACAGTGTGTGACCAAGCTACCACTGAGATTCGAGTCCAACTCCTGCAGGTGTGATGTGTGGATATTACGTGCAGAACCCAGGCATGTGCCTGGGCTGGGCTCTGCTCCTGTGTGGCCACTGGGGGTGAAAGCCAAGGAACACTGTGCAAAAGGGCAGGAGCAGAGATTAGAGGCCCCCTTGGGCAGTAGCCCATCCCTAGACTCTATTCCGCCTCCAACATCCCTGGGCCTGTGCTGGAAGGAGCAGTCTCAATGTCTTCAGGGTTTCTCTCCCACTGTTTTGGTGAATAACCTCTGGTTTTATTCTGTCCATATTAATCTTCTCATCAGTCATTTGGTCCCACCTTTAGTTTCCTCTACTGAAATTGCTCTTTCCTTCTCCACCATGTAGCCAGGATGCAAATTTTTCAAATTGTTCTGCTCTGCTTTTCTTTTCATTATAAATTCCATTGTTGCATCATTTCTTTACCCTAAATTTCACTGTATGTAGTTAAAAATAGCCACACAAGAGCTTGAATGCTTGGCTACTTAGCTATCTCTTCTGCCCATTAGCCCAGTTCATTGCAGTTAAGCTCTGCATTCCATGAAGCTGCTAGGCACTGACACAATTCAGTCAAGATCTTTGCAACTGTATAGCAAAGATGGCCTTTCCTCCAGTTTCCACACCTTATTCTTCATTCCTGCATGAATCCTCAGAAGAATGACCTTGAACGTCCATATTTCTATCAACCGTCTGGTCATGGCCACTTAAACAATATCTAAGAAGACTCGGGCTGTCTCTAATTTGGGAGTCTTCTTCGGGCTTTCATCAAAGTCACTCTTAACGCTCCATTTACAGCAATTTGGCAGTATTTTTCTAGCCCATTCCTCCAGATTCTTTCAATTTCCACCCATAACCTACTTCCAAAGGAACTTCCCATTTTTCCAACACTTACAGGAACAGCCACAGTTGTTAGAACCAAATTTCTATCTTAGTTCGTTTTCTGCTGTCATTACCGAATAACTGAAACTAGATAACTTACCAAGAAAAGAGATTTACTTCTTACAGTTCTGGAAGTCATAAAGTCCAAGATTGAGTGACTCTGTCTGATCAACTTCTGGTGGGGGCTTCAGGCGGCATCACGACAAAGTCAAAGACATCACAGGGAGGAACCAAGAGAGGATCACCCAGGTCTCTCTCCTCTCCTTACAAAGTCATCAGACACATCGTGGAGGCTCCATCCTTATCATTTAATCTTAATTACTCTCAAAGGCCCTACCTGCAGTCATCAGATGAATTTGTGGGTAAAGTTTCTAATGTGTAAAATCTGAGGGACACATTCAAACCATAGCATTACCCATCACTTACATTTCACAATTAGCATTTTTCTTTATTTGTTTCAATCAATTTCTATCCATGTATCCATCCATCAAATAGTCTTATTTTCAATCCTTTTGAAACGAGTTGCAGGCATTCTGGTAGGTCATCCCAAATAGCTCAATATGTGTATTATTAACTAGCACTTTATATGGGTTTATAGTTTTTGTTTTCATAGGTAAAAATGAAACACAGGGTAATATACAGACCTTAAGGATACCATTGTATGAGTTTGCAAAAGGCCCACATACTGTGTCAGAAAAAATATGGGATATGACCCCATCCCCCAAAGTACCCTCTACCATACACATTTATTCTCTCCCTCAATTCCACAACCTTCTGGATCATTTTCAGAACAAAGAATGTTTTACCTATTCTAGAACTTCAGATAAAAGGAATTATACTGTGTGTCATTGTCTGTGTTTTATTTAGCATTAGGTTTTTGAGACTCATTCATATTGTTGCTTGTATTTTTAGCTTGTTCCTTTTTATTTCTGTGTTGGTTTTTATTATGTGAATATACTGCAGTTTCTTCATTCACTCTTCTATTGATGGAGAATTACGCTATTTCTGGTTTTTTTTTTTTTTTTGCTATTTTTAATAAAGTTAACATAAAAATTCTTGCATGAGGCTTTTACTGTGGTCATGTTTTTATTTTTTGGGCTAGAGTTACCATTATGCATATTTCTGTAGCCTCCATGAAAGCCCTGCAACAGCATGAAGACGGTGACACAATAGAAATCGGGGCTATTTTGTGATCCTGGGACCACAATTAGTGCTTCAGGGAGCTGAACTTTTCTGCACTTTCTCATTGCTATGCCAGGACACCTAGAACTTGCTGAAAGAGTTGAACAGAGCTGGAGACAGGTCCCCCCTCAGACAGTGGGGAAGTCCTCTGTGCTGTTCTGTGCAGTCTGCGTCCCCAGGCACTGGTGCTCTATCACTCCAGGGACTCAGCATGGTCCCCTGGTGGGGGAGCTTCGCCATTGCTCCCCACCCCTTCAGTGGGGTCTGGCAAAGATTTCTGACACAGAAGAAACTTTGCCACACTGAGTCAGTCAGATGACAAAGGTCTGGGGTCCAGCCCTATGTCTGACCCATTGTTACTACAGGTTCAATACTTGCCTGCATAGTGAAAGCGAGAATACAAGCCACAAGCAAATCCATTCCAAATGAAGTTAACTTTTACCTAAAAGAATAATCTTGCAGAAGAAACAGTGTACATGTTAATATATGTGCCTTTAGTCATTCCTTTTCCTAACACTGCAGCCTAAACTTAGTGTCTTGGAAAACAATAATTGTTTATTATAATAGTTTTCACAGATCTGTGGACTAATTGGACACAGTGGATGGTTCTCTCTCAGGGTGTCTCAGCAGCTAAAGTGAGGCGATGTCTGGGCTGGAGTCATCTGAAAGGCTTCCTCACTCATGAGTCTGGACATTTGCAGGGCTGTTTCTGAATCCCCCACTCCAACTTCTCTATGTGGCCAAGCCTTCTTTGCACATAACAGGCAGGCACCAAGGGCAAGCGTCATGAGGAGGAGAGAATCAGGTGAAGGTTATTTCCTTTTAAGACCTATCCTTGGCAGTCATCTAGTGTCACTTTCAGTTGAAGGGAATTATTAAGGCCAGCATCCACATTCAAGGGGAAGGGGTTTGGTTTTTACCTCTTGCTTGGAGGGATGTTAAATAATGTTTAAATGTGGTTTAAAGTCACCATGGTTTTTTAAAAGCCTGATCTTCTTCCAGGTGTCTTACTAGAAACATTTCACACACATTTCATCCACTTAGGAGAAGCAAAGTAATGTGTAAACAATCAAACTTTGAATACATTATCCAGAAGGGAACATGGGAGTTTAACAGAAAAGCAACAGAAAAGTACAAAACTAGGAAGGAGAAGAGAATCAGGAAGGCTGCTTGGCCAGGACCAGTGGGCAGTCACAGTGACCCTTCACAGGAGAGAGGGTGAATGAGTGTCACTTGGTAGTCCACTTTCCCAATGTAGGAATGAGGAATCCTATAATCTAGACCATGGAACAGCACTTGGCCTTCCAAATCCCTGAATCTGACTTAGGGAGTGGCCAGAAGATGGTAAGAAGAACCAGCTCCAGGGAAGGAACTCACTCTGGGTTGCAGGACCTTCCTGAAAACTAAGAGGCTACAGCAAGAGACCACTTTTGATTCTGTCTTTTAATAGATTATGTACTATCCTGGGATCTGGCAGCACTATTACTATGCACTAGGGAAACTCAGAGTGTTGCTTGAGGTCCAAGGGTGGGTGGACTCTCCCAGCCAAGAGTGAGGAAAGAGCATGTCTCTAGCCATTAGTGCTAAGGAAGTGGGTGTTGCATGTGGGACTCAAGTAAGAGATAGTCACTGCAGGTGGTTTGTATTGAGTTGGGTAGGGGCTCCCATGGCCAGAGCTGACCTGTGGGCTCTGTGTGAACTTCCATGTCTGCCAGAGCAGCTAGGTCTGATTCAACAGCTAGGAGTGGTGAGTATGCCCCACCAAGACTGGGATATAAGAGAGATGTGTGTCTTCCACCTGCCAAGCAAGGCTGTGGCATCTGGGGCCAACCCCACTGTCTCCTTGCTTGAACCTCAGTACAGTGGCTGCCACCCTTAACCAGAGCATTCTTGTAGGGGCCAGAGGATAGCTCCACTCCTGCCAGTCATGACTGGTGCATGACCTTGCCATTGAGGGGCCTGAATGCAAGCCCCACTCCCCCTCAGTTTTGCATTTTTCTTCCAAACAAAGTACATGGTCCAGGGTCACCCAAGAACTCCTCTTGGGTCATTGAGGTTGGGCCTACACACCCTAACCTACCACCTCAACTGGCTTTTACCTAAAAGTGTTATACAGCCCAGTACAACCATTGCCAATACAAGCAAACAGTGCTTGTGACCCAGGAGAGTATCTTACCTCTTGCTACCACCAACACTCATGCCTCATTTGCTTCCCGGGAACTTGAGAGTCCAACACAACAACTGACATAAGAGAAAACATGAGCTCCCTGGAATCATTAACACAAGTATCTGCCCACTCTAGGGCACAAGGATAGACATGCTCAGCCCACTACCATACCACTGAGGCCTGAAAATGGGACCATCCAGCATTCCAGTCCCAGCACAACTTTACCATAGCCTTCACTAATAACTTAATCCTGAAGTACTAAGGAAACAGCAGATATCACTAATGCTGTTTTGGCCAAATAAACCTTACAGAGATTTCACTACTGAATGCATACAGAAGCAAAACCAACATCGTAAACATATCTTCAGAGAAAAGCCCCCCACTAAAATAAAAAAATAGTGAGATGTGACTGTTATTACTAGATTTGTAGAAATCAATGTAAAGACATAGAAAACATAAAAAAAAACCAAGTAAGATAAAAAATATAGTGAGAAGTGACTGCTACCCACTGTATATACAGAAGTTAATGTAAAGACATAGAAAACATTAAAAAAAAAATGAAACTCCCAAGGGAACACAATAATTATCTAATAGTAGATATTAACCAAAAAGAAATTCTTTAAATCCCAGAAAAACTCAATATATTGACTATAAAAAGCTGAAAGATAATACCAAGAACTCAAAAGATTAAGTCAGTATTACCAAAAAGGGAGATACAATAGAGCCTCTGGAGTTGACCACTCATTAAATTGACTGCCTCCTTAAGTTGACCTATTTTCCATAAACCACACAAGTATATCAATACAGTAAGCTTAGTTCCTTTTCTTGACCACCTCAATATGTTGACAAATTTGTTACAAGCCCTTGGGTGGTCAACTTACAGAGGTCCTAGTGTATTTTTTTTTAAGCCAACAAAACAAAACACACACACAAAAAAAATGGAATAAAGCTCAGAAATTCTGAAACTGAATAATTCATTGGAAAAACCACAAAATACATTGTAAATTTTCTAATAATATAGTAGACAAAGCAGAAAAAAGAATTTCAAAAGTTGAAAGCAGATCTTCTGAAATAATTCAGTCAGACAAACTAAATAAAACACAACAAGAAAGAATGAGCATAGCCTTCAAAATATTTGGGATAATATTAAGTGATGAAATTTACAAATCATCTGTATCTCCAAAGGCAAAGAGAGGTTGAAAAGTCTAGAAAACCTATTTAATAAAATAATAGATGAAAATTTCTCCAAGTCTAGCAGAAGATTCAGACACCCAGATATGGGAGGTTCAGTGATTCTCAGACAAACTTCAAAAAGGACTTCACCATTGAACATTATAATTAGACTAACTAAAGTCAAAGTGAAAGAGTCAATTCTAAAAACAACAAGAAAAAAGCATCTAGTGGTCTATAAAGAAAATACCACCAACTAATAGCAGACTTCTCAGCAGAAACCCTACTGACCAGAAGAGAATGGGATAATATATTTGAAGTGCTAAGAAAAAAAAAAAAAAAATCTGGCAACCATGACTACTATATCCAGGGAGATTAACCGTCATAAAAGAAGGAGAAATAAAGTCTTTTCTAGGCAAGCAAATGCTGAAGAAATTCAGCACTAGACTGGCCCTATAAGAAATGGTCAAGCAATATTAAATCTAGGTCTGAAAGGATGATATTTACCATAATGAAAATGCATAAAAGTATAAGATTCACTAAAAAATGACATAAAGGAGGGAGAAAGAAATTGAATGGCACCACTATAGAATTGCATCAAAACACAAAGACTAACAGGAAGAGAAAAAGAAAGAAACAAAAAAAATTTCAAAACATCTATAATACAATTAACAATATGACAAGAAAAAATCAATAAACATATCAATAATAACCTTGAAAATGGAATTAAATGCTACACTTAAAAGGTACAGGTTGACTGAATAAATTCCCTCCTCTAAAATGAGCCGGCTATACTCTGCCTATAAGAAAGTCACCTTACTTGTAAAGACCAAAAATGTGGAAAACGTATTCCACACAGAGACCAAAAGCAAGCAGGAGTAGCTATATTTATATCAAATAAAACATACCTTAATTTAAAAAAAAAAAGATGGAATTACAGTGATACCTTGGAATCTGAACTTAATTTATTCCAGAACCCCATTTGAGTTACAAATTGTTCAAGTTCCAAGACAAATTTTTCCTTTTAAAATAATAGAAACTGGACTAATCTGTTCCTAGTCCCACAAGCTCGAATTTTTTAAATGATTTAACAGTAAATACACTGGATTGTAAGGTAAAATATTAACAAATAATAATATTTGAATAAAAATGTAAATTAATAAAATTAAAAATATAAAACCTAAAAATATAAAGATCTGTTTCATCACAATTGAATACTTGGTTCCAAAAATACCCGTCACTGTTCACAAACTCCTTAAACTCCTTTATAAACATTTCTGCTTCCACCGAATTTGAACTGGTAGCCTCTCTGCGCACCACACCCCTATGGATCCCAGTCCTGTTCTTTAAGTTCTAGAACTACCCACTACTGGCTTTAAACTCCTCCTTTTGAACACTAGTATCAGGTATTCCTTTCACTAAATTATCATGGAGGACCCTGGCTTTCTCACAAGTTATTGTCTTAGAAAGCACATCACCAGCCAGTTGTTTTTCATTAATCCAAACTAACAGGAGTTTTTCCATCTCTTTCATACTTTTCAGTCTCCTAGAGGTCAGTGTCGTAATCCCTTTTTTCCACATCAGCTGCTTTGGTAGCTTTTTTATTTTTTTAAATTGTATAAACGGTCAATTTAAGCATCCTGAACATAGTGGTGAGATGGGCCACATGTGTACCACTTTCATGCTTAGTGATAAGATCTTTCTTAACTTCAATTGTAGCTCTAACAGTTTTTCTCTTACTCTTATTTTCCTCACTAACCGTTTTAGGACCCATGGTGAATACACTTAGTTGTTATTTTACACATATATATATACACACACACACAAAACAGGCACAAAAGCATAAAATTAGCAGCAAAAATCACATGACACGCTTTCACTACAGCTTCTAACAATGAACTGAATGACAAAGCTTATAAGTGGCCCCAGTGCTGGGGAAATGTATGCACAAAAACACACAAAAAAATGTGCTGGATGTTCAGATTCCAAAGCAACATTAGGATTTCAGGCAAAATTTGCTCAATTTTTTTGTTGGGATTCAAAGTTGTTTGATTTCTAGGGCATTCAGATTGCAGGGTCAATACTGTATATAATGATGAAGTGAATCACTAAAAGAATAAAACAATTCTAAATATATATATATATATATCTCCACCCAACACAAGAGTAGCCAGATACTAATAAGACGAATATTACTCGAATTAAAGTGAGAGATAGATGGAAATACTAAAATATTTCCACATCCTACTCATAATATTAGAGAGAATATCTAGACAGAAAATAAACACATTGGACTTCAAATTGACTTTAGACCAAATGGACCAACAGACATTTATAAAACATTCTACCCAACAACTGTCCAATATACATTCCTTTCTTCAGCACATGAAATAAAGCATATGTTAAGCCACAAACGAGTCACAAAAAAGTTAAAAAGACTGAGATCATATCAAGTATTTTCTCAGACCACAGTGGGATAAAACTTGAAATCGATACCAAAGGGAACTTTAGAAACTTTACTAATACATGCAACATAAAACAACACATTCCTGAACAATAATAGGTTCAACACATAAACTAAATCAAAAAAAGTTTAGAAACAAATGAAAATGGAAATGCAAAATATCAAAACCTGGTGTATACAGTAAAAGCAGTATTAAGGAAATTTATAACATTGTATGCTTACCGCAAAAAAGTAGAAAAATCAGAAATTAACTAGCAAATGACTCAGCTCAAAGAACTAGAAAAGAAAGAACAAATAAACTTGAAAAGTAGCAGAAGAAATAAAAAAGATCAGGGTAGAATTAAAGAAAGTAGAGACAAAAAACATATAAAGAATTAAAGAATGAAAAGTTGGTTGTTTGAAAAGGTAAATAAATAAATAAATAAATAAAAGAATAAATTGCTAGCCAAACCAACCAAGAAAATGGGAGTGATGGCCCAATAAAATAGTAAATAAAATCAGAGGTGAAAAAAGGAAGCATTGCCACGGGTGCCACTGAAATACAAAAGTTCATTGCAGACTATTATGGACATTTATATGCTCACAAGCTCAAAAATCTAGAGGAAACAGAGGAATTCCTGGAGATGTACAACTTACTAAGTCTGAACCAGGTAGTAGAAGAAAACCTGAACAGATTATTAATGAATAGTGAGATTAGATAAACAATAATAATAATTATAAATATTCCAACAAAGAAAAGGGAATGGTCAGGTGAATTCATAGCCAAATTCAGCCAAACATACAAAGAAAAACTAATACCAATGCTCCTGAAACTTGTCCAAAAAATCAAGAAAGGAATTCTCTTTACCTCATTCTGTGGTATCACCCTGATACAGAAACCAAATAAAGAAACAACAAAATAAAGAAAAGGAAGGTCAAGGCTGGCAGTGTCTCTGTGTTGGACATGAACCAAATCTGAAAGAACGATTGTTGACATTCCCTAACTCCCTCAACCCTAAATCTACCTCATGGGGCAAGACTTCCCCCATAAGAGAAACCACTTACAAAGACAATGACCTCAAATGTCTGTCCTGTGCTGCCATTTCCCCTCTTTCAAGTCCCTGGTAGACAATAGTAGCTGAGCAGATCATTCTTTTTTTTTTTCTTTCTGTGTCCAGAAGTGTGGGGGGCAGGGGTGGGAGAGGGGAGGGAGAGAAAGAGACCCCGGATAGAGAATTCAATGGGAGGAAGAAGGCAGATACTGTATTAAACAAGCAGGTTAACTTGGCTGAGTCCTAGGTTACTCACCCGTAAAAGAAGGACATTCATGCCTACCTGTGTACTTTCCAAGTGAATTGAGTGCACGGCTAGTAATTTTTGGAGCAGGTGAGGATGTTGTTGTTGTGATCAGCACCACATCATAAGAGGAGCCCCATCTCAGGCTTTCTGTAAAGCAGACTACGGGGCTGAGGGATTCCAGGGTAGCAACAGCTGGCACTTTTTGTCCTCCAGGAGGTTTGGATCCAGCATAAACATCCAAGGCTGAACTGGCAGCCCCTCAGTCTATTCTTCAACTGAATACATGTCTTTCTTTTCTTAATTACTTCCCTGGGGGCTGAGCTGCTGGTTCTCAAGCTAAAGGGCCAGAGAATCATAAAGTGGTAATTTTAATGAAAAAGCACCCCAGCCTTGAAGTGATACTTTTTTGTAAGGATGAGGACCCTCTGCATCCCTGTCCTGTTAATAACTCCTACCCATATCATATGCTCCTCATATAATCTTCTCAGAAGGCTTTTCTGGAAAAATATATTTTGTAGAAGTAGAACTGAGACAGCAATGAGGGATATTCTGATGAGTAGAGGGCTATACGGGCAAGGACAGACAAGGACGGGGAGTGAGTTTGTGAGCTACAGGTTTTGATAGATCATGGTGGAGAGAGTGATAGGCACGTGGGGCAGTGAGAAGAGGCAGGATCCTGACGGGGCTAACCACGACCACTGGTGAGCCCTTGCTCTCTAATCTTCCTGATCTGGTCTTCCATGAGCAATAGGAAGGCTTTTGGGAACCTGTAGACCAGCCCCTCTAATCCAATGGCCTCTGTTAGCAGCTGCAGAACCCAGGTTACTTAGCTACTTGGGTTAGGCATATGGTCTGGAAACCAAATCTACAGGCTCCAAGTGTAGGAAAGAGACTTGAAAACAACTGAGAATAGCTACCATCTTACAAGCATTTCCTTTTCCTAAGCACCATACAACAAGTATTAGACAATATGAGTTTTTTTTGGTTTTTTTTTTTAGTTTTTGGCCTGCATCAGTTTGAACCCACCACCTCCGGCATATGCAGCTGGCGCCCTACTCCTTTGAGCCACAGGCGCCACCCAATATGAGTGTTTTTAAGAACTCTAAGTGGTAACCACGTACATTAACCTCATTTCACAGAGGAGGAAACTCAAGCACAAAGAGTCTGAAGCAACTGGCCATGATAAGATGCTAAGAGTGAAAGGGCCCAGGATGACCCCAGCAGGTCATGCTGGAGCCTGCCCTTGTCTTCCCTGTGCTGTGCTAACAGTCTAGTTATGGTAGCAGTTGCTATCACTGATTTCCTGCTCAAGGTCAGGCTGCAGCTGGGCCCACAGGCATTCTCATTCCACCTTTACCCCAGCCCTAGAACACATACCTTCTACAGGTGAGAAGAACTGAAACTCAAGTGTGAAATCCAGAACCTTTTCCACTTGCTCCAGTGCTGGTGAAGGCAGGTGCCCAGAACTGAAGGGCATTTATCTGCCCTCCCTGTTGCATCTGAATATCTCTATTATACTGTAAACACCACTTTCAATCATTTTCAGGCTTCAGGGATCAAAGAAAGGGAAGTTTAAAATGTATCACTATTTTTCCAGTGCTCAAGTAGGTTTTTTTTTTTTTTTTTTACAGTTTTTGGCCAGGGCTGGGTTTGAACCCACCACCTCCAGCATATGGGGCTGGCACCCTACTCCTTTGAGCCACAGCTCCCACCCTTAAGGAGTTTAAGGCCTTTTTAGATTTGGCTTGGAATATCAAGGGGGATAATTACAGCTTGATTGAAATATCAAGGAATGAGAAAAACTTACTGAGCAAGGTAAAAAGTGAAATATCCTATTTGATAACAGAGGACTTTGTTGGCCTTCATCCGCAGTTCCTGAGAGGGGTCCTCTAAATCCTTGGAATGATAGAAGACTCTTTGTTACCTGCGGCAGGCCCCTCAGACCACACCTGAGCTGAGTGGATGCTAACAAGGTGGCCCTGGTGGTGTCCAGCCATGATGGATAGACTAACCATGTGACTGGAGAGGTGGGGCTTTGAGTCAGGTGATCCCGGTCTGACCTTCTGGGAATGGAGGGGAGAGGAAATGGAGTTTTACCATGTGGCCAAGGGGTCGGTCATGTCTTGGTAATTAAACGGCAATAGCATACGGTGGGCGCTAAGGCTTTGGTGAGCTTCTCTGGTTGGTGATATACATAGATGTTCTGGGAGGGTAACACATCTTAAAGACACAGAAGCTCGGGGGTTAGGACCCTCTGGACCTCACCCTATGCATTCTCCTTTTTGTTGTTCAGACTTGTATCCTTTTGCTATAAAAAAATAATAAGTGGAATGCTTCCCTGAGTTCTGTGAGGTTGTCTAGTGTATTATCAAACCTTAAGTGGAAGTGGGAACCTCCAGATTTGTAGCTAGGTGGGAAGAAGTATGGGTGGCCTGGGGACCTTCAAAGTCACAGCCAGTGTCTGAAGTAAAGAGCATCTTAGGGAGAACTGGGCCTGCACGGGAAAGGCTAAAAATTCATCTGCCTTGTCTTTTGGGAATATTCTCTCCTCAGCCATAGCAATGATGAAAAGGAGGCTGCAAGAGTTACCTTGCCAGCTGATACGAGAATTCGTGCAGATAACAGATGCTAAGAGTCAAATAGATTGCTTAGCACATAGTAGATCTTTAGTAAAACATCAAAATGAGGAAACATTTCTCAATTCCAAAGGCATAGAAAATATTTTGGCCCAATATATTCTCCTAAAATTCTTCTTTTCAAAGACCTCCACTGGAAATTGAACCACTCAGGAACCCTGAAAGAGCCAATCCACCAGGGGGAGGGACCAGTGTCTGTTAGTAGAGGGGGGTGCTGGAATCAGGAGGTCCCTCATGATGCAGAGGGCCAGGAAGGGTGGGAGTCAGACTGCAAAGGGCATGAGGCAGGATGTCAAGGATGTAGAGACAAGGCATGGAAGCAGCTCCCTGTGGACGGTTGGATGAAAAGAGAATACACAGAGGCGGGGAGGTGACTTGACAGGGAAGGAAGATAAGCTTTTCATTCTGTTGCTTCCAACTCAAAGATTGACTGGATTCAACTATTCAAGTGATTTCCACAGATCAAAATCTTTTTTTAATAATTCCCAGGAATTTTTTGCAATGAGGAGTCATACAAATCTGGAGTATCTGCATCTAGGGTTCTTTGTTCCAGCCCCAAGGACCAAGTGGAATCCTAAAGAAGAAAAGAGATCAGCGAGGAATACATACTGATCTACTGACCACCTGTCACCTGCCTCACGTCTCACATGCTTTATACCATAAGGTAATGGCAACAGCTCTTCCAGGTGGGAATCATTAGTCCCTTTCCATGGGTGGTAACCTTGAGAATTGCTAAGTCCTCCTATTGTGCTCACAATCACACAGGGAGTTAGTGAAGGGTCTGATCCCCCACAATATTTCTGTGGAGGTGATGGAAGAAGATGTGGGTATCTAAGCAAAGAATTTAGATTTTTTAGTCCGTGAGGAATAAGAAGAAAAGAGGTTTATAGAATTATGAGAGACATGAAAGAACATGAGGACTTAAAGTTCTCTCCTTGTCCCAAATCTTAGACTTCTTTTGGTAGTTTCAAATCTGCCAAAATTATTATACCAAGAAGCACCAAGATCTAGAAACCATTAAGAGATTTAAGCTATTTTTCTAAAGTAATTCTTAACTAAATTGTCAGCAACTGTTAAGGAGACTTCTGTTTATGTTTGAGCTAGATCTGTGAACTGTTGCAGAAAAGTCATGAACATCCCTGTGAGGTCTTTTATAAACTTCATGTACCTCTCCACAGAGGGGGTTCTTCACAGACAGGACCAGTTCAAAGCAGATGTGGAGAATCCAAATACAACTCACTGTGTGCAGCTAAGATGTTCTGCTATCCATATTCAAGGGTGAAGTATGGTAGTCAACATTTAATGATTTTCACATCTAATGCTACCTTTCCATGAAACATTATTTCCCATCTCGGTGTATTCCATTTTAATTATTCCAAGGATATTATCCAGCCTTGGGGTTCAGTTACATAATGGTGTGAAGTGAGAAGAGACTGGAGCATGCTGAGGCTGGAGCAGGTCCATGAACCGGAGGGGGTGTTGAGCCCAGGGGAGCCGACCGGCTGCAGACTGCACAGGCAGGATGATCACCATGAAGGTATAGGGTCTGGAAGGCACAGGCCCTGCTGCACAGCCAAGATCTCCCCAGCTGCTGGGGGACGGTAGCCTCATCCTTGCAGGTAGGGAATCTCATCTGTGCAGACATGCACCTTCTCTCACACTTTTTAACATTTCTACATTTAAGACATGTCTTCCTTCTATAATAACCAGGTCTTTTTTTTTCTCTTTTTTAAAATTTATATTTTTATTATTAAATCATTAGCTGTGTACATTAATGCAATCATGGGGCACCATACACTGGTTTTATAGACCATTTCACATATTTTCATCACACTGGTTAACATAGCCTTCCTGGCATTTTCTTAGTTATTGTGCTAAGACATTTACATTCCACATTTACTAAGTTTCACATATACCCTTGTAAGATGCACCGCAGGTGTAATCCCACCAATCACCCTCCCTCT
>CAUYPK010037135.1:0-36082 GCA_963574355.1 Loris lydekkerianus | reverse complement strand
CTGGCATTTTCTTAGTTATTGTGTTAAGATATTTACATTCTACATTTACTAAGTTTCACATATACCCTTGTAAGATGCATGGAAAACGTACTGTCTTAATCTTTCTTCCTGCTGCCTATGTCTCCTTGAGGACTATACTTTCCTTCTTCACGTCTGCCTTGAGAAATAGCACAAGAAGATTTAACTTTTGCTTCTTCTGTGAAGTTGCTTCTCGTCTCTTTACACTGACATCCTTGTCTGTTTTCATTTACACCTAAATTTGGTCACTTTTCTTCCCCCCCCACCCCCCACTGCCTGATGTCGTACGTAAACCGTAACTCCCTCAAGACATTGTGAATAGAATTAGGTCTCTACTTAATTTCAGTAGAACTTCCATAGTGGACTCCCTCCCTACACCCATTACTGCCTTAAGTTGACCTAATTTTTGTAGAACAGACACGCACCACGTGTAGGTAGCTGTGCAGTAGGCCTGGTTCCCTTTGTTGACCACCTCCATGTGTTAACCAGTTTTTTACAGTCCCTTGGGTGGTTAAAGTACTGAGGTTCACCTGTATTTTGCATAGTAGGTGTGAAGAGGGGTAGGCATAAATACAGACGCAGAGGAAATTGCTTTTGGAACCAATATTGCTGTTCTATTTCTCAGGTTGATTTGAAAACTGGCTCTATGGTGATCATAGCATATTTTAACCTTTATGTTTCCACTGATGGCCAGAGATGGAAGCTGCCTTCTCTAAGACAGTGTTGAAACTGTGGTTTATGGTAGGAAGGGACCTAGAACTCAGGCTTCCAGCCCCCAATTTGAATGGAGATGGTTAGAATTAGTCCGTTGGAGTAAAATGTAATTTTTTAAAGGTTGTGTAAATGGTGGTAATGATCTGAGAGAATGCAGCTCTGGGCTCTACCAATTTCAGTGGAATGAAACCTAAGCATGAAATAGATTGCATTTTTGCATGGGGTAAGCAGGAGGGAATGGATTACATTTAAAAAAAAAAAAAGAAGGGGTGGCGCCTGTGGCTCAAAGGGGGAGGGCACTGGCCCCATATGCCAGAGGTGGCAGTTTCAAACCCAGTCCTGGCCAAAAACTGCAAAAAAAAAAAAAAAAAAAAAAAAGGAGGGAAGTAGGGAGGTGGGGTCTTGGTGTGTTCCACACCTTTTGGGGTCAAGACACGATTGTAAGAGGAACTTTACCTAACTAATGCAATCAGTGTAACCTGGTTTCTTGTACCATGATGAATCCCCCAATTTTTTTTGTAAATTTCAGATTAACATATGGGCACAAATGATTAGGTGACATTGTTTGCATTTGTTTAGGTAAAGTCCAAGTTGTAGTTGCTGAATTTTACCACGTGTAAGTTCCATTCCAGCAGTGCAGTCTCCAGGATTTTGTGGTGACTCACCTCCAGGGCCCCCGGGGTTCTCCTCTGAGTTTGCTCCTAGCACAAGTCCTTACTCATGGGCATCTAATAAAACCTTTTTGGTTTTATGATAATTACTGACACTTTTTGAAAAAGTTTTATTCCGATATTCAGTATTTTCCTAAAAATAGTGGATTTAGTCAACATTTTCATAATTATGAGCCACTTATTCATAGCATCCTCCCACAATTTTAAATATATTCATTTTTAGGTGCCCTTAAATATCTAACATTTTCATTCCTAATGACATCACTACATTTGTGTTCCTTTTTTCTTTCACTCTTACCCTCTCTTCCTTTTACTATCCTTGGCAGAAAATTTTCTATTTTCTATTTCAATTATTTAATTCTATTTATCAGTTTTTACTAATTTACGACCTGCTTTTAATCTTTGTTAATATCATCTTCCTGCTTTTTATGGGTCTTTGATTGAATTTTTATATATAATTTATATAATTTATATAATTTCAAGTATATACTTGAGTATAAGCCAAGTTATTTTGGCACAAAATTTGTGCCGAAAAACCCAAACTCGGCACAAATTTTGTGCCAAAAAAACTCAGCTTATACTCGAGTATTTAGGTATCTTTTTTTTAGTCTGTATTCTTTTTTTTTTAATTAAAAAAAAAAAATGCATTTTGGGCTATGCATTGTCCTCTTTGTACCATTTTGGCTGTGGATTTCTGTGAGTTTTAGTGTTTTTCTTCATAAGTGTCATTTACTTATAAGTACTCAAATTGAAGTTTTGATTTCTAAGTGATCTCTTCATTTGATTTGTTAAAGTGATTATCTTAAATGATTGAATTTTGGTTAGAAA
The DNA here is from genome assembly GCA_963574355.1 of Loris lydekkerianus. Taxonomy (NCBI): domain Eukaryota; kingdom Metazoa; phylum Chordata; class Mammalia; order Primates; family Lorisidae; genus Loris; species Loris lydekkerianus. The sequence goes on along the minus strand of CAUYPK010037135.1, from coordinate 33,851 downwards.
ATGTGATTTGTACAATTTATGCCTTTTGGGATCCTAAAAAAAAATATAGTTTTGATAATGCTATTTATATTTTCTCTAACTTTATTTACTTTGAGTCTATTTTATCTGCCAGTGAACAAGAAAGTATATTAAAATTTCTAGCTATAATTTTTTTTTTGCCAATTTATCTGTACAATTCTAATATCTTTATAATTTACATATTTTGGTATATTTATATTTATGATTACACTGTTAACTCTTTATTTTTATAAAATTAGCCTTTTTATCTTGTTCCGTGCTCCTTCCATTTAACTTTATCTACTATCAGTTTTGTGATCTTGGCTAAGTTTTGGTTTACATTTTCCTCATAAGCCTTTGCACATCTTTTTACCCCTAATCTTTGAGGTATAGCTTAGCCTACATATCATAAAATCCACCCATTTTTGGTGTGAAATTCACTACTTTTTAATAAGTTTATGGAGTTATAGGACATTTCTGTTTGTCTTTTAAATAGTATATGGTTGTATATATTTGGATCTAATGTGAATATTTCCATCTCCTAGTATGAGAATTTAACTTATTTACATTTATTGTTATAGGTGATATTTTTGGTCATGCATCTGTCATCTTGTTTCACTTTTATTGTTTTTTATTTCCATGACATTTCCTCTGTCTGCCCTCTTTTTAGAATGATCTTGTTTTCTTTACTCTAAATCTTCTTGCATATGTTAGTTATATATCTTCTGTTAATGTTACTAATGGTTAAATTTTTTTCAGAAATATTTCCTAGCCTATATTTCTATTATTGTCATTCATGTATGAAATGTCATCTTTCTCTTATTTGACACAAATTTTGCTTTCACATCATCCCTTTTCTATTCCTTAGTCTTTTAAAGTAATAAATTTGGCGTTTGTATACACATTAATGTAATGGTATCATTTCTTCATCATATTTCTTCCCCTTGAATAATTATTTTTAATATTTATGTTTAAGTTGTATGCCATATTTATATTGATTATTAGGCCTACCTCTATCTTAATAGATTTTGTTGTCCCTCACTATGCATATTGAGATCTTGCCACTTTGGGTTTTTATTTTTGTTTCATTTTTTCTGGAGTTTACATCTTCAATAATCTTGTCAGGAAGAATACATAGGTGCTGTATTTTCTGACACTAAAATTCTAAGAATCTTTCTTCTGAGGTCTTCACTTATAAAATATTGGTTATAGAGCTCTTGGGTCATATCCTTTTCTATTTAAACATATTTAGATTTTTTTCCCCAATGTATTCTAGCATTTAATGTAGAGATGGAAAAGTCTAATAATACCTTGATTTTTTTTTTTCCTGCTACCTAATAAACTTTTAAAATCTGCATATATTTCTTCAACTCAGAAAAATATTTCTCTTACATTTTTTATGCTTCTTTTGTTGCATTTCTTTGTCATTCCCCTCCGTGTTCTAAAAGAGCATCTTAAACCTTTGTCCCACAAATTTATATAGGTTTTCCCTCGTTGCTGTGTGGAGAACAGTGTGGGAAGTAGCTTGAGACAGGATGTAACAGAAACACACTAGGATGTAAGTAGAAACCTTAACTACGAGAACAGTTGAAGTGGCTCTTCCAGAGGTATAGAAAGTAAATTAGCATGACTTAGATGAGGGGTGGGGTGGTATAGATGAAAATGAGCGGATGAACTTGAGATACATTTTAGAAGTCATTTTTAGTGTTGCTATGAACATCCTTTTTTATGGTGGTTCTCTGCGTTGGGGTTGCTAGCTGGAGGTTCTCTTGAACCAGACTTCTGCTAATAGACATGACACATTTATAGCAAAGAGGAGTTCTAATAGCTAGGCGTTTGCAAAGTGCTTAAAAATTTATACAGTCAGTGATGCCTCATTTCAGCCTCTCACACTAGAGTGGTTGACAAGGCAGATGGAGATAAGAAAGGTAAGGTGCTGGCTGGTTCAGTGGCTTGCCTGCACTCACCAGTTAGTGTGACAGCATCATGACCTTATCTTGTGCTTTTTAGTGCAGTGGACTTTGCACTTAGCCAGTGTGTTCAGAGCCTTATGTATCTGTGGAGATCCTGGAATTGTCACTGGACAGAGAGAGGTGCTGGGCCAAATCAGCACACGGGCTCATCCCTGTGCCTCCCCCCTTGACCAGTCCAGCTCCCTTTTTGCCTGTTACATTCTTGTAATTTATAAATATAAAATTTTCATTTAAAGAAATTCTGTTGCTAAACAATGATGTTTGAAAACCATTTCAGGATGCATGTTTTTGCTAGCCTTTGGGCTTTTGATAGGTCCGTGGGTTTAATACAAAAGACACTGGAATCCTCTGCACTCTGTTCATCTAGATTCCGACCAAGTGCACCACCAGATGGAGGTGGCCTGACAGCCATGAGACGGGTTGCGCCAGTCATAGTTCAGCTCCACTGAGCTGCTGTTTGGAAAAGACTCTCCAGTCCTGGGCTGCGTCTGCCATCAGCCTACACACGTTTCTCGCCTTTCACGTCCCCTCAGTTTGCTCCTTTCTTGTGACACACATTGACACCCCCCCCCTTCTTCTTAATCATTCTTTTATTTATGTTTTCCTCCCGTGATTTCTGTGCATACTTTCTGGCCTCTTCCAACTTGACTTCCTTCCGTTTTTCCTTTTCTGGATTTCTGTCCGTGACCTTCCTTTCTAGTCCCTCTATTTTCTCTCCTTTCCTTCCTTTTCCTTCATATTCTGTCCTCCCTCCTTGTTCTTATATTTCCCAATGTTATGTTTTGAAAATACTGAAATACATGTTGTTGAACAAATTCTACAGTAACGCCTGTATACCTACCACCCTGATTCTGTCAATAGCATTTTACTAAACTTGATTGACCACCTGTGTCTCTATGTTTTCATCAGTTGGGTGGGTTTTTTTGCTCTCAAAGCAAGTTTTAGATACCAGACATCAGTACTTTCCCCTGAATCCCTCAGCAGGTGTCTCACAAGCTAGAATTCAATGTTTGTTTGCAATCCCTGGGTTTCTTTTAGGTAAAATTTACATGGTGAACTGTATGACAATTTTAGGCGTATGATCAGATGAGTTTTGACAAATGAATACTCTTGGGTAACCCTGTCAAGATAATGTTGGAGTCATCTCAGAAACTTCTTTCCTGTCCCTTCATCACCAACCCCTGCCCCCACTCACCCTTGAGAAATAACCACTATTCTGATATTTTACCACGATGGATTACTTTTACCTCTTCTTGAACTTCGTAAAAATGAATGCAAGATAATTTCACTCTTTTCTAGAAGACTTCTTTTACCCAGAAAAATGGTTTTAAGATTCAGCAAGTTGAGCCTGGGTGGGGTGCCTCCCACTGGTAATCCTAGCACTTTGGGAGGCTGAGTTGGGAGGGTCACTTGAGGCCACAAGTTTGAGACCAGCCTGAACAAGAGCAAGACCTTACAATAAAATGGAATCCTTAGCTGGACATGCTGACATGTACCTGTAGCCCCAGCTATTTGGGAGGCTGAAGCAGGAGGATCACTGAAGCCCAGGAGTTAGAGGTTGCTGTGAGCTATGATAACATCATTGCACTCCAACCTGCATAATAGAGCAAGATGCTGTCTCAAAAAAAAAAAAAAAAAATTTATCAAGTTGATGGTTGTTATCACTGATTTCCCTTTTTTCAGCTGTGTAATATTCCATCACTTGACTGTGCCATGGCTTTGTTTGTTTGTTTAAGCTATTCTCCCTCTACTGGTAGGTGTTTGTCAGCGTGAATGAAGCTGCCGTGACTCTCCCTTTTGTTTTTGCCTGTCCTCTATTTTCTGTGCCATTTCCTGACCCCTCCTCTTTTGGTCCCCAGAGCACATTTAGGATTCAGGAGTAAAAGGGAAATGATCCTTCCTGTCTCAGGGTGGTGGTGGGAGGAAAGTGAGATCGTATATAAGAGGCTTTCATATCAGTCCCTGGCACACAGTAGGTGCTCAATAAGTGATAGCTCTAATTATACAGAATAGGCACAAAGGCTTCCGTGTTGCAGGAGATTTTGGATTTCTGCATTATTTTCTAGCTCTGTGGCTCTTGCCAAGATATCGCATACCTGTGTTCCCTTATTTATTCCTCTAAAATCTCGCCCTTTCCTCGTGAGTTATATAAGGATAAAAATATAAATCTTCTCAGTATTATTGGTAGGGAATGATGAAGAAAAATGATGGCAGAGTTTGCAAAAGAAATAGCATCTGCTTTTTTTTTTTTTTTTTTTTTCTCACACTACTCGAGTTTTGCGAGAAATTACTTCGAGATCCTTGGATGAGAAAACTGTATTCAAAAGCCAAGAGCTACAGTTTGAGGGCTGTCCTTTCCCCAGACCCATTAGCTGCCATTCAGCTAGGACTTAGCAGTTTCCACTGGAGCATAAAGAAGTTTATTTTACCATTTTAATTTGGTGCTGCTTTATTTATCCTGTTTGTGCTAACCCAAATTTGGTACCCACTCTGTACTCCAAGTGCTAATTTAAGTGACATATTTCCGTTCTGCCTGGGAAGAATACTCAGAAGAGCTGAAAGACGTGTGTTTATAATTATAAGGTACCGAGTTGGCTCAAACAACATCTCGTAGCATATGGGAACTATGTGGGCTAGTTAGCAAAAGTTTATGCTGAAGCCTAATGCTGTTTGGCTGAGTTTTGTAAACTCAGAGTTGTTAAGCTGTGCCTAATAAGACATCGGCTGAGTCAATTTAGTATTTCCAGGCTAGGCTGTCGTAGTGGTAAGAAGGACCCCTTTCCCTTTACTTGGCCTGAAACTCAGAGGATTTGTGGAGGTGGGAGATTTTGCAGGGATGAGAAGGATAGGCTGTTTTCTTACAACACAGTCTTAGAATTTGGACGTGACTACTTGGCCCGGAGCTGATTAAATCTGGCTTTTTATTTTTCATTCCAGATTGACATATAGGAGGATTCTTGGGTTATACTCAACACTGGGTACTTTAAGCTTTCTGTTCGAAACCACGCTATATATAATCTTATAAAGTTTCCACATATAGACCTTTTCTATTATTATTTAATATAAATGCGTAAAGAAATAGGGTGTTTTAAACTCAGAGGTAAGATGTGCTGTTCTAGAAATGAATCACCTTTGAAATGCTCCCCTTGGCCGTCTGGTGACTATGGTGATATTCAGTAATGAGGTAGGTAGCACTTTTTCTAGCATGAACTCAATTGTCAGGCCTTGAAGGACAACACTCTTATGCCCGTTCCAGAAAGAGAATTCCAAAATTGCTTTGAAGGGTGGACTAGGCACCGGTGTTGGTGCAAAGCTTCCCAAGGGGAGTGCTTCAAAGGTAACCGTAGTGACACTTGGCAGTAAGGCATATAGCACTTTTTCTAGGATGGGTTGTCAAACTTTATTGTCCAGCCTCCTATATATGCATATGTATTTGGGTGTGTATGTATGTCATATCACTGGGTGCACAAAATTGTAGTTTCAGTAAGATGTTGTGCACCTACTGTGTGTAAACAAGTTAATTTTCCTACCTTTTCTCTCTGCAATCTTTGGGCTGGGAAAAGGGGATGATGGCAGGGGACAGGGGCTGAATGCTCAGGCCAATCCTAATGTAGCTTTAGGCTCTAGAGCAGAGTTGTTGTTTTATTGTTGGGGATTCATTGAGGGTACAATAAACCAGGTTACACCGATTGCATTTGTTGGGCAAAGTCCCTCTTGCAATTGAGTCTTGCTCCCAAAAGGGGTGGCACATACCAAGGCCCCACCCCCTCCCTCCTTCCCTCTCTCTGCTCTTCCTTTCCCTACCCCTCCCTCTCTCTTTTAGAGCAGTGTTTTTTATTTATTTTTATTTCTTTTTTCATGTCAGGCAGGTAATGTGCTGATGTCATAACAAGATTTGCAAGAGGCATAGCTCACGCATGCACGTGAAAACCCCATCATCACCTTTAAGAACTACAAAAGGATCTAGGGCAGTGTTTTTCAACCACAGTACATGTAGTTAAACTTCCACGGCACACTTAAATTATGTTGATTAAAAAAAAATGCTTTGAACTTTTTTCAAAAATAATTTATGATCATTGAAAAATTTCATGGCATACGTAAGATCCTCTCAGAGCTTCTCTGGAAGTTGACCCCCTAGGTCAGGTTATTTATAGGTAATATACAATGTCTGTCTATAGCAGAGTTACTGGAGAGAGACTGGGTCAGAAATTTAAATTATTTGTATTATAAATGCGGGGAGAGCAGGCCATTCTTTTTGTCCTGTATCTGAATCCTTTACATTTGTTCCCGTGTGCCTCAGGCGTGTGGCTGGTGTCATGTCTGTGGTCTCTGAAACCCATGGTTAGGTGGGCGTTTGTTTAAAGAATCAGAGCTTTGTATTCAGGTAACGTGTTTTGTAAATCACGTCTTCTTTTTCATCTTCGGAGTGGATTAGATGAGGTCTTGCTCTGTTGTAAGTTTGCTGTGACATAGATCTTTATAACCCAGATTCAGATGTGTTGTGAGCCAAAACCTTGCCCTGGATGTCGCATGGGAGACGGTGAAAGCTGCTCTAATGTGGCATTGCCTGCACTATGACTCTGTTATCTGTCAACACCTGGTGGGGGGGGGGGGGCGGACGGGGATTCCTCCTGCCCCAGCCCCCACCCCTGATGAGTCATATTCAGCTGATGCTTTCCTGTTTGTAAAGCCATCTTCACACATGGCATTTCCTTTATACCTTATAGTAACCTTCTGGAGGATCAGTGTTAGCCCCATTTTATCGAACATTGAAGCTCAAAGAGGCAAAGACATGTGTGTGAAGTCTCATATTTTGTCTGCAAGTGACAGAGCTTGGAATGTGTGACTTTCAGTCTTGCACTCTTCTGTCCGCGTCACAGCTGTCCCTTGTAGTTGAGTATCGCACCGTTCCTCCGACAGGATTGGAGGATACGAAGCTGCTAGTTTAGTTTTCATGTGTTAAGCCCTGCTTTATAGAACCAAAGTGGTTTCTTGGAAAGAGCTGTGGGTTTGGGGGTCTGAGGAACTGAGTTGATGTTCTTGCTTTTCTACTCTTGAGTTATATGACTTTGAGCAAATCAGTTTGGAGCCCAAGTTTCCTCATCTGCAAAGTGGAGATGGTAGTAGGCATCTTGTGCTACTGAATGCTGGGGGCTGGTGTTCGAGAGAGCACTTTGTAAAATGGAAAGCATCCTGCAACAGGTCAAAGGTCACTGCCAGAATCCTCTCTCTAACCAGACTGAACATTCCTGGCTGGATTAGGACACATTATTTCTGTTACTTAGCATGATGCCAGCTCTATAGAAGCTTTTCCATAAATATGAGCAGATGACTTCCTGGTCGATTGAGAGCTGAGACGGTGCCTGCTGGGTCCCCTGTTTCTTCTCCCCACTGTGTAATGTCTTTCTACAGGGTGACACCCCAGAGATAAGTTTTGGCAGATCACAAAATATTTCTGAATACATACATCAACATTTGCATTTGTGTACATGGACTAGTAAACCTCATTTCAATGCGTGCATGTGTGATCATGTAGAATATTTTGTGTATGGGGGAATTTACCATTATTGGGGGCCTCGTGGATGGCTGGGGCATGGGGACTTGATACAGCCTTAGGAAGATCAAAGCTTGTCTGCCGTCTCTGGTGGTTATAGCTCTCTGGGCGGCCCTTTGATGATCCCAAGGCTCTCAGAACTGTGTTAAGAACCCCTATTTCCCACCTATCCACACTTCCTAACCTGCTATGTAATCAACAGCCTAATGTATCTATAGACAATGAGTCTGAGTCTGGGAGGGGTGTGCAACCCCAGGGATTAGGTCTTTTTCAGAAAGCGTGGATGTCACTAAACTGTCCTTGGAATGTACCTGTGTTAGGAAAGAATTTAGTGAATGATGAGATTTCCTATACAATGAAAAGGAAAACGTAGCCCATTGGCAGACATCCTCAAGGGAGTAGTATTATTGTTATTGTGTATTCCTGTAGCATATACCTGTGTGCTGCCACCCAAGTTTCTGCTTGAAATCCCTGGAGCAAAGGCTTCTCAGGGCACTGGCATGAGTTGGGCTTCTTGCAAAGTCTGCTTTACAGAGGAGCACTACCATATGAAAGTGCTGAACTTGTAAATCAGAACCTGGGTTTTGGCTTGATTGTGTTACTCTGTGTAAAATTGAATGTCTGTGTGCCTCAGCTTCCTCAGATGAAGACCAAAGGCAAGAGTCATCATGCACAACAGTTGAAAAACACAGGGATGATACTGTGCAGAAAAGTTCTTAGAAATCTTGAGCAAACACAAGATGAGATGATGGTTGTGTTTTGAAGTCTTGAGTGGCTTGGAGAACCAAAGTGGCAGCGTGATAAAGAGAAAAGACACTTGGGACTCCCTGGGATCAACTCCCAGCTCTACTACTTGCCAACTGGGTGACCCTGGGCAAGCTACAGAACCTCTGTGTGCCTCAGTTTTCTCATCTGTAAAATGGGAGAGAAATAATGGGATCAGGGTTTAAGCACATAGCTAAGGCCTCAATACATGTTTTATGGTATATAAAACATTTGTATATATTTGATGTGCATATAAACGTTATATATAATTTAGATTATTATCCAGGAAGTATGACTCTTTGGTAAATCAGATTCCCACATCATTTGCTCTCTTTCCTTGCCCTTACCTTTGGCTCTTTGGTTTTTTTTTTTTTTTTTTTTTTTTTTTTTAAATAGAAAACCTCTTACCATTTTACATTTGCAATCTGTGTAATGTATTTAAGCAGTTTATGTAAGAATTTTGATAGCCTTGTGAATGTTAAATCTATAACAATGTGATTAATTATGCCATCAGTTATTTAATATCTAAACAGATGTAACATTAAAACACATTTTCTTTTTTTACAATTTATTTTTTGTTTCAGTACTCACGGTTTGGTTATGTGGTTTGCATTTGTATATTTTAAGTTGCTGTTGTCAGTGTGCCCTCCCACAGGATACGTGTATTGGGCCCATGAGGTGTGAGTTTATGCTGACATTCTAGTCTTATCATTTCCTTCCACTTTAATGGAAAGATGCTAATTATCATGGATATTCTCTTTTCTAGATTCCAGGGTAGAGTCTAGAGCAGTGGTGGTGTTGAGCTGTGCTCATCAGAGCCTGGCGGGTCCTAGAGAAGAGCCACCTTGCTGGTGTAGTGAGGGTGCAGGGGCCTGGGCTCCCCATTTTGGCTCTGACAAAGCCTTTATCTGCACCATGTATGATTTTTTTCAACCAAGGAGTTCAGCTCCTTTGGGAAGTTTGACACCTATTGGCTTAGAGTGAACACAGCTTTGGCTCCCATCTCAGGAACCTTCTCCACCCCCATCTGTTACCGTGGACAGACTATCACTTGTGATATTGATGAACCCCAAAGCCACTCACATGGGCATCCCCAAACCAAAGCAGTTAATATTTTTTTTCTAAAGCTTGTTTTGTTGGTGTGCCTCATGAAGAAAGTGGACTCATGCAATTGAAAAATATTTACAAAAATAAAGGTTGTCATGAAAATGAACTCTCCGATGACGGGAAAAACACCTCATTGAGTTTAACCGAGATTTTCACACAGTCAAGCATCAAGCAAAGAGCCTATTGTTGGGAAACCGATCAGTTTGATGCAATAGTGGATATGACAGAAATAGAGGTACTGCCCCTATCTCCTGGAGTTTATAATCTAGTACGGGTGACAATTTGCAGGCACTTAACAGCAATTCAAAAGTTTGTGGTTTGATGTTCAACAATGCTTGTTATTATCACTCTTCAGAGAAGAGAAAAGAAATAGAATGCATTTGTAACAGAGGGGGCTTCTCAAAGGAGCTGGAGGTTAAAATATAGGTAGGATTTAAGGGGCTGGTGTGCCTTATAGTTGGGGGGTAGGGGCTTCAGCATGAACCACGGCGAGGGAGGTGGACTAGCCTGGTAAATATAAGCATCTGGGAAGATGCTTCATAAATTCAAAGACAGCGGTCCTACTGAACTGCAAGCTTCATGAGGGCAAGAACAAATGGTTTGTGGCCAGTATGCAATAGTTTCTCAACAAATATGTGTTACAGAAATGAACGTATATCTTAGGGCTATGTAACCTGGAACTGTGAAGCTCCTGGAACGTTTCTAACATCTCGCCTGCCTTTTTAAATAGCAACATTCTCTGTTATTTCCCGTCATCCTCAATTTCTCCTTTTTGCTGGACCACAAATAGCCTTTCTGTAAATGTCAGGGATTTGTGAATTTGTGTTTTACAAAGGAGAAAAGGGCAACTCAGAGAAGGTACGTGACTTACCTAGGGTCACACAGCTAGTTAGTGGCAGCACCGTGGCATTTTATTCTGGCATCTCACATGCGTGCCTGGCGTTCTCAGTAGGGTCAAGTTGATGAAGGAAACCTCTCCGGGTTCCCAGACCATTTGTCCTGCCTTGCCTTCTGGAGGCCTCCCACCTGGGTCTACTGATGATGAAACTTTGTGTATATCATGTGTGATGAAGTCCGCTGCGGGATTGTATACTTTGTATGTAGTCACTGGGTATTTTAGAGAAGGCAGCAGCTCAATTCCCAGCCAATTCGAAGGGCACATGTATCTCCATGGAGCCCTGGAGGACTTTGAGAACTCATTGGAGGCTGGAGTTATAGTAGTTAATTCCCAGTTGCTAGCATCTTCCTGGGTACAGCCCATGGTTAGCTCTGCTCTGTTTTTATCACTTTTCAAACATAAAACAATTCCCCCCTACCTCCCTTAAAAGCAGAATTTACTATCCCTAAGATCTTCTGGAGGCAGAAGGATGTATTTTCCTTTGCTTATTATAGAGCCATATTTTTGTGTTTTTTTTTTTTTTTTTTATTGTTGTTGTTGGTTTTTTGGCAGAAGCTGAGTTGTTTGAGATGTTTCTCAGTTTCATATGGTGGGTGGACAAAAAAACCCCCAAACCAAAAAACTTTGAGAACACCCAGGAAGGGTAGCTGGAGGTCTGAGCTATGCAGATCTCATTCTGTAAACATCGAAAGGCCTCTACTGGAAGGAAGAATCCTAGGCTGTTCCCCAAATGCAGAGATCAAGCCACATCAGGCAGATTTCATCACCTGGAAATTGGGAGTTTATGAGATGCAATCAGGCTAATGGGTCCTCGTGGCTTTTTCTCAGGCTTTCTGCCTGATTGCTTGTAAATGTCGGCAAACCCAGGTTTGGGGGGGTCTATTTACATATGCTTTTAATGATATGGTTAATGCAACTGTGCGTTCATCTGACACTCACATAAACCAGCCAATATGGTCTCAGTGAAACAGCCATTCACGGGGCCCTGGGAAATGCTGGAGTTCTTATAGTCTGCAAAATTTGGGAGACCCAGTTCCTCCTTGATTTCACATTCCAGAAATAGTTTCTTTGGATCCTAGTTTATACCCACCTACATATGACAACACACCAACTTCTTTTGGTTTATTATGCATTTTTCTTCTTCACCCTGGCACCCACCACCAGGACCAATTGGAGGGCAGATCCATGTTTAGGGAATGCACTTTCCACTATTGAAGGAATGCTTAGGTTTAATTTGTTTGGAAGCAATCATTGAACAGTTATCTTTGGGTATCTTTTAAATAACACTCCACTGACACAGCAGGATAAAACTTCACCAAGCAAAGTTTTTGATTTTTAAATCAACATCGATACCAAGTTCTTTGTTACGTCTCCAGCACTCGGGTCTCAGCTGATCCTTATGCCCTGGAGGGCACACCCAGTGGATTTTCATAATTCATAAGCCGGGAGGCCCCAGTGAGCACAGGCTGCAGTGCGCAGAGGAAGCAGGGCTGGCTGTGGTCAGCTCGGGGGCCTGGAACTCAGAAGTCCCGGCTTTTCCTTCTATTCCAGCTTCCTGGACAGCCTGCCTCCACATGGGGTCCCACTACATATTTGAGGAAGCAGACGAGAGACTAAAAAGGGCATCTTCTCAATGGAGGTGGTGATGAGTGTACACTCGGGGAACTGGTGTGTGAAGTTGTTGTTCTTTTTAATTTCAGATTAATAGAAAGTTTTTCTTAAATTATAGAATGGAATAAAGTCTGGAACATAGAAAAATATCACTATAAGTCTTAAACTTTAGGATAACTTCACTTCCATGTTTTTTTGTAAGAGTATTTTCCTGTGTTAAAGCACACATAATTTTGTTGACTTTAACTTTTATGTTGAATCACGTGCATTTTCCACGATCTTATGTATTCATTCTTCTTCCTCTTTTAACGGGTAAATACTGTTCATTCCTTTGAGTGGATGGATGTGCCATAATGGACATTAATATTTCTATATTATTTCGTATAACATAATATTGTATTATATCTATTTATTAATATATAATTGTATATTGATATCAATAGTACATTATTAATATATAATTATATATTAATAATATATATTAATATATAATTGATTATAAATATATAATAATATATTACTATAATATGTGCATGATTATATTATAATATAATATATAATATAATATAAACATAATATTTTTGAATAATAGGGAAGTCCTCTCATTTTTGACTTCTAAAATTGCAGCAATGACCATACTCTTGCACATGCAGAGGGTGAGTAGGTAATTCCTGGTTCTGCATTAGTCCCAGGGGGTTTGTTAACTATTAAGATTAGTATACATCTTTTACCTATAAATATGAGCCTTTTAAATAGAAATGTAAAGATATAATAAGATAATATACGGATATATAATTATACACTTATATACAGGGTGGCCATAAAGTTCACGTGCGATTTAAAATTGCACCCTATTTTAAATTGCACACTCACTTCATGGCCGCCCTGTACAATTTGTTAAATATATAGCCTATATTTTATAACATGATATAAATCAACCTTAACTATAAAAAAAATAAGGCCAGGCATGGTGGTTTACATTTGTAATCTCAGCACTTTGGGGGGCCCAGAGGGGAGGATCACTTGAGCCCAGGAGTTTGAGGCCAGCCTGGGCAGTATAGCAAGACCCTATAGTCTCTATAAGATATATTAGTGAAGAGAAGGGTGCAGGGGTGGGAAAGCAGGGCTGCTGCTCCCTGGCTGGGGCTGCATCATGGGCCCCGGCTGCAGGAGTGCTCCGACTCTGTCCCACCTAGAGGTAGCATGCAGCAGTCCCAGTAGTCCTAGCTACTTAGGCTTGAGCCCAGGAGTTCAAGGTTACAGAAAACTATGAGTGCGCCACTGCACTTCAGCCTGGGTGACAGAGTGAGACTCTATCTACAAAAAAAAGAAAAAGAAAAGAGTATAGAACACTTTTTTTTTCCTCCATGGAAGGGGGAGAGGAGGTGCTAGCAAAATCAGCTAAGCCCAGTGTGGGAACTTAAGCGCTAGTGTGTGTTATCACTCCTGAGAAGTGAAGGGCCACAGACTAGTCCTAATGGTCCTGGAAGGTGGTGTAGTCTCAACTGAGTGCAATCGGCATACAGCTCCCAGGCTCCTTTTGGATAGTTCCTTTCTGGATCCTCACCCATGGAGCCTTGCATTCAAACTCTTCCCCTGGGAGTGATCTGAGTTTCACCTTTCACTTCTCAGGATTGCTTTTAGGTGGAGGGTCAAAAGTGCTGGAGACGGGGCAGGGAGGAAGAGCGTGCAGGGGTGAAGAAGCAGGGCCAGGCTCCCCGGCCGGGGCTGGGCTGTGGGCCCTGTGACAGGAGTGCTCCGATGCCGTCCCACCCAGCGGCGTTCTGGGAGCTGAGAGGATCAACAGTGGAGTGTGGGTGTTCCGCGCAGTTTCTCGCCATTTACCATTTAGCACATGTCTGAAGGAATAGCTCACAGAATTGGCTCAGAGCATCAGCGTATGGGAAACTTGAGCTCAGAAAGTTAGCGTATGGGAAAGAAGAATTTCAACTGTTTTTGAAGCATAAATGGGAACTTAAGCCCAGGTGTCTGAGAGTGGAGAGCTAAAAATGCCCATCCCAATCCAAACTCTAATTGGGTCAACTTTATATATAATATGGGGGCTGGAACCACAGAAAACCTCCCTCTGGGACAAATGCAGCCAACTGCCCTTTTCGAAGCTTAGTCTAGTAGCTAGAAGAGACTGTACCTGAAAGTGTTCCGGTTCATAGAAAATTTGGTTCTATTTTATTAACCAATTATGAGGCATTTAACTTTGAGATTATTTTGAAAATTTAAATCCAGATCCTTCGATTTCAGGAAAGGGGGACTGGTACCTATTCCATGTACTGTTTGCTGGCTGAATGATTGTACACACATTTAAATTGGGAAAATACAGGTGCGTGTTGTCTGGCTGCGTTGGGTCATGCTTTCCTTCCCCACTTTCATTGCCCTATACATTTTCTTTTGGAACCTGGATTCTCCATTTTGTTTTGGAACAAGCAACATGGACTATAGAGCTTCAAGGCAGCCCCTTGGTGCAGGGCTTGGGGAGGGAGGGAGGCAAGAATCCAGCTGAGGATTAGGCCACTCTTGCTGGTTAGAAGTAGGGAGGTGAAAAACAAACATGCCAAGGGCAAGACTCAAGACAGGGAAGCATGGAGATCAGACTGGGCTCCTGTGCCCAAGGCAGTGGCAGCTGGAAGGGGGGGTCCTCTGGGATATGAGGAAGAAGGCTTTGGGGGCCAATGGGGAAGGCTCTGCGTGAGCCAGGCTTGGAATAAAACAAAGAAGAAATGTTCTTTGAGTTTCAGGCAGAAGCAGAGCCATTCCTAGAGCTGGAGATCAAACATGTGTGGTAGCTGAAGTTTTCTACTTCTGGACTTTCTACCACTGAGCTGGTCACGTCTTCCTGAGGACAGTCTGCTATCCCCCTGGGGAGAGGGGTCGGTCCCCACGAAGGGGCCGTGATCACGGTTTTCTTGTGACCCCCCCAACTACACTCCTCCCCCACTGCTTTCCTCCCAGGCATTTGGCATCTTTTTTAAAGTGGTGGCCTCCCGGTGTCATTAAGCAAGTCAAAGGTCATCAGTCTAGAAATTGACACACTTGACCCATTTCCTTTCTGCACTGGACCTTGAGTCTGAAGCCAGCTCCCCTAGGGACCCTGAGGAGGGCTTGAAGCAGAGTCTTCAGTGCTTTGTTCCCTTGAGGTGTATAATTCGATATTTATTGCCTCTCTCCCCAACAAGGTCTATGGTACCAGTGGGATCCATTCGGTAAAGAATGCTGATTCTTTATGAATTTTTGATGGGGAGGAGGAGCATGCAAGGCCACTGGGGGACCTTGTGAAATGGAAATGTTTTTTCTTTTTGATCTTTTCTTCCTCCTTTCTTTCCTTCTTTCCTTCTGACACAGTTACCATTGCTGCCCTGTCTAGACTCCCTGCACATCAGTGAGTAGCGTCTTTACAAGAAAGCAGAATCACATTTCTTGAAGGAAGCAGCCGGGACACCCCCTTCCGTAAATCTGTGTTCATAACAACAGTGGAAACTTTATTCAGGAAAAGAGATGTTCAGGCCAGAACACAAAAATTAAAAATAAAACAAAGCAGCAACACACAAGATTCACTCTGGAATGGGAGAGGGTAAATGGTGCCCCTCCCACCGCCGCTGTTCCGTTTTTTTGGTGGTCTGAGGGGGTAGGACTCCAGGGACTGAGAGTCAGGGTCTGTATTTCATTGCTAAGAATTTGACAGCTCCAGTGCAAAGCAATACCGTCCTGCTTTTTATTAGCCTGTGTGAGTCCAGCACAAAACAGAGTCTTTTTTTTTTTTTCTTTTCATTTTTCAGAGGTAGAAGTTTTTGCCAAACTATGAGATGATTTAACCACAATTTCCTTCCTGAATTTTTTTTTCCCCGAAGTAGGAAGGGTGGGGGAGGGATGATTGGGTGGGTGTTATTGTTTAATAAGATTTAAACAGGGTCTCTATTTTGTGACCAGAACAGCCTTTCATGCCCTTTATCTGTACTGGGATTTCAGCTGGGTTTTTATTTTGGTGACATATGGCCCATCGTATAATAACAAGAGACGAACCATTCAGATTTAATTTGAGCTGCTAAGGACGTCAGAAGGGCTGCAAGGGGAGACTGTACCTGAGCCTTCATTTGTTTAAAAAAAAAAAAAAAAAAATTGCGCAGAGAAGTTGAGAAGGTGACTTTTGGAATTAGTTTGGTTGGAGGCATTAAGTCCCAGATCCAGAGAGAAGGTCAATTTGTAAGTTTGGGAGATGTGCCAGCCCTGCTCGCTCTTTTATTGGAGAATTGCCTATGGGGCCTTTCAGAGTATCTGCCCTTCAGGGGTCCTGCCTTCCACCTGCTTCCCCCTTGAGCAGGGAAATGGGCTTTTAAAAATATTACTCAGCACGCCGTAGCCGTCTCCTGATCTAAATGCTGTGTGGCATGACAAGATTTGACTCAAGGGCTGGGGGCAGGGCGCGGGTCTGCAGCTGGCACATGGAGCCTGTCTGGTGCGGGGCCTGTTCCTTAGCCCAGCATGCACTTCCCTCAGAGGACACGGCCCACCTGGCCTGCACATACCCCAGGCAGCCTGCCCAAATCATTTTATTTCACACCTCCACCCCCCAAACACTGTCAGGGAGGAAGAGCTTTCTGCATCTGCAGGACAGATAGCAACTTGGTAAGGGTTTTGAGGGCTACCAGGGTGATGATGGCAGAACCAGCAGAGGGATTCGTGCAATCACGCAGGCAGCTCACCACTGTTTCCTGCGTACCTCTTTCCTCGTGTGTGTGTGTGTGTGTGTGTGTGTGTGTGTGTGTGTGTGAGTGTGCACGCACGCACGTGCATCCCTATCCACAGGAAGACAGGTCTGGGTCTTTGGAGAACCCTCCACGTCGTGAGAAGATGAGAGATGCTGCACGCTTTGCACAGCTTGCTTTACGGCCTATTTTTCTAGCTCGAAGCCACTGCAGGTTGTAGAGTGAAATCCCCCCTAACATCAGACCCCTGATTCGCCCTCAGGGTTCAACATACATTTTCAGCAGCGTCTTTCATAAGCTTCCATTACCTGGTGAGTTGTGTTCACTGTGCCCTGCGTTGCCCTTTTGTGTTTGTTGTAACGAGAGCATTTGGCACCACTTGGTGTGCTGAAGAATGGTGCTTTGGTTGTATTTGGGCAAAGCATATGCCAGGGGGTGCAAGGAGAGGGTATCACATCTCCTAGGTGTCCTGACCCTGCAGCCAGAGGGCAAAGAGCTCCTTTCCTCTTTCAGTCAAGTGGGCTTGCTCTTCTCTGGCTGGAGCCCTGTTTTCTTTGGCTGTAAGACACAATTTGGTTTGGACCGTTGCTGTCATGCCTCTCACCACCACCATGGAATGATCAAGATGACCACGCAAGCCACTCTCCAAGCCAGCTGCCAATAGCATTTTTGATTTATTTGCAGCAACGTGGAGCTCTGCTGCTAACCCAGCCACCCTGATGGCAAACGTCACTATGATTGCTTAGGGAGAAAGGCAGGCATTTAGCAGTCATAAAAGAAAATCTGCCCACTGCCAAGGCAAAGGCCATGGTTCTCTTCCCAGGCCACGAGCAGGCTGCGTTCCCCCTACTCCAACCCCCAAGGCGGGCTTGGGGCTACCCTGACTTTTTAATCCTCCCCATTTTGAATCTGGGTTTTGAGTGATTCTTTTTTTGTGCCTCTTGGGGGAGACTGGGCCTGTGGGGAGGGGGCTGCAGGATTCACGGCATGTTTTCTGGGTCTTCCAGTGTGACGAGGGTTTGGTGACAGGAGCTCCTGACGGGCTCTGGGGCTGCCCAGCAGCCTGTGACCACAGTCGATCAGCTGCGGGGGTTCATGGTGCTGGCTCTCTCTTCAAAAGTGACAACAGGGTAGGGGAAAAAAAAATTACCAAAGCCTGGATAGAGGGGGAAATAAAAAAATAATCACTATTATTGTCCTTAATTGTCCCCATCCTGTGAGCATCACGGAGGTGACATTCTTCCCTCAGCTGCTCCGTCATCTTTAGTCTCTGTCTGCAGTCCCCAACCCACCTTGTACTTTTGTGGCCAGAAAAATGTGTCTTTGACACACATCATGGAAGAGACTGTCAGCCAATAGCGTGTGTACTGCACACGTCCCGCAAGGAAGTCAACCAGGGAATGAACCAGCTCATGCCGCAGGTCAGAGGGCACTGGCGCTGCTTGGCCCAGGAACAAAGGCACAACTAGCTTGGTTGAATGAGGTGCTTTCTCCTCACCCCTGCCCCGAGTGTCTTTTGTTTCTTTCCCTTCATCCCTGTCCCTTCTACTTGCTTTTTTCCACTGTGCTCTGACCGTGTGCTGGAGGACAGGGAGAGAATTGAAGTGCCTGTGGGCCTGGCAGACCACTCACTCATATCATGCATTTACTGAGCACTGCTGTGCACGTGCGAGGCTGTGTAGACAAGGTACCGAGCCACAGGCTACTTACCCCTTTAACTGGGGCCAAAAACCTTGAGTTAAATGGAGGAGGAGTGGGGTTCAGGGGGCCTGGGGTGTCCACAGCTCCTGGCAGGATTCGGTGAGCCAGTGTGTGGGGAGATCTTCCACACAGTACCTGATCCGTGAGGGGTCACTTGATGTGTGTGTATTAGAAGGGTAGCTCTGAGCCCCTGCCACAGCCCCAGCTGCCTGTCCCTTACACAGAGGTGCCTGACAGACAGAGATCCGTGCCAGGGAATGAGGGCAGACTCTGGGTTTGGAAATGCCTCTTTGCTGTATTCCCTAATCAGATCTCAGTCAGATAACAGCTTAGACCTGGGAACATGAGATTTTAATGTGAAAGGAATAAGTACCCTGAGACTGAAGCTTGTCACTGCCTTGCATCTGGAATCACTTACAGCTGGGTAAATTTGCTGGGAGCTGCAATTCAAGTGAACACAGGGTTTAAAAGGAGGTTCACAGTGCGTTCCTTTTAATGTCTAAACAATCTGATGTTGACAAGCCTCTCACATTAACCCCAAAGTGGCAAAGTTTAAACCTTTTATTATCCGATTCGGTTTGGCAAATCATTTAGAGGCTTACGGGTCCATATTTACAGGGAAAAGGCCAATCTTTTTTCTTTCTTTTTTTCCTCCCTGCCCCAACACTAATGTATGCACATCCATGTTTACTTAGAAGGTTTAAAAGACTTTCAGAGTTAAGTGAGACTTAGGCTAGAGAAAAGTTGATCCCCTCCCCCCTACAGGAAGCCCCAATCTCCCCCCCCCCCAATCTCTTTAGGATACAAAAGGCATGACCATTTCAAACCCTAGAAACAATATCAGATTAACAAGTAATTAGAGAAGAAATGTAGGAAATCGTTTTTAAATATTGTTAGTCTTCAGTCAAAATTTATTTTATCTTGGCAGCTCACCCCAAGTCTGTGTCATTTTCCTAAGGTTTTGCCCAGAATGTTATGAGTGATTCTAAAGATGGTGAGTGGTAATGTGGGCTCTATAGGGGACTACAAAATATTATGGAAGCTAGAAAGCTTAACAGTCAAGCAGTGCTTAATAACCATCTATTCAACCTGTTGCCAAATTGGCCAAATTTTAAGGATCGCCATTATATCATGTGCGAGAACACGGAAAAAAGTTGCCAGTGGTTTTGAGACCTAGATCCAATAATTTAATAACTTTAACCACATCCCTTAAAAGCAATGAAGCCATTTTAATTCATCTTCATAAACAGCATGGTGCAAGAGTTGAATTTTTAATCTCCATTGGAGGAGAGTTTTAATGTAATAGGATTTTTTTATTTTATTTTAAAGAAGACCAACAGCTAAGAACCTGGTAAATTTGGCTCATTCTGGAGAAGGGAATCTCTCTGGAAATTTTGGCATTGGTTTGAATCCTGTCGAAGAAGCTTATAAAGATTAAAACTGCAGCATTGCCTTGACCACAGCTGTTCATCCTTTAGATGCAATTTTTAACTTTCCTTTTCGCAGCTGTGCAGATTCAAATCTGAACTCACCAGTTACCAGTTTTGTTTGAGTAGAATAGTTAGATTCCGTGATGATTTTCTGCTTATTCATTCTCCCCAGTAATTGCACTATGCCAATTTTCACAACCCAGGATATTGCAGGGTTACAGGAGAAATGAAAATAAAACTTTAAAATAGTTGCTTGGGAACATAAATACTCATTGAATAGAATCTTGCAGTTTGGGGTTGGGCAAGAAAAAGATAAGATCTTAGAATCCTGTTTATATGGAAGTATTTCCTATGGCATCTTTTAAAAAACTGAAAATAAAGAGATCTGTACATTTAAAAAATTTCATTTAATAAAGCAAAAATATATGATCAGCACTTTAATAACCTGCAAAGCATATTATTCAACTTATAAATGTTTGTATGTTTTTGAACCCTGTTACACTATTTAAGCAGGAAAAAATAATCTGCCCTTGAACTTTATCATAAAAATGTGATAAGAAGGGTATCTGATATTGCTTTCGAGGTTTGCCTCCCTTCCATCGTATGCCCGTGGTGTGTTTTCCTGAGACGGCTGGTTCTGTCTGACTAAACTTCGAGAATGAAACCTGCAAGGCCCTTTGAGTTTTGCAGGATGTAAACTGCAGTAAAGTTGGAAACATGTGGCTTCTTTCATTTTTGCCTGTAGTCCCAGCCCACAGGGCTGAGCAGAGGATGCGATTTTTAGGGCATTAGTTCCTGTGATAACAGAAGCTTCTGAGACTTGGATGTAAAGTTGCGTTTTGTTTTTCCTAACTTGGGTGTATGGTGTTTCAGGAGGGGGAATTAGGGCTGAGGCTGGAAAGGCCTCAGCTTCCTGGTCTCTCTGATTCCTCTTTTTGCCTCGTATTTCTGGTAGAAAACGACCACCACAAAGGTAATGCTTGTTTGAGAAATTGATGTCAGCTTAGTAACAACAGGGGCGGGGCAGCCAGTAGCTGGATTGTTCTGGATGAACTATCGGGGATCTGTTGGGAATACTGTGCTTTGACCCTGATGACCTGCAAAGTGCTGAGTGTGGAAAATGGGAAGTCTCCCTGGACCTCAGAATGCACAAGATGTCAGGAAAATGCAGTTCTTGGAAAACTGTCTTTTTTTGGCTAGAGCAGGGGTGGAGAGTGAGCAAGTTGGGGGAGGATTTGTGGGTGGAGGCAGGTTATCAGGAGGGGAGCAGAGGGCTTGGAGTGTTTCATAGTCTAAATCCAAGTTTCTTTACTGTTAATATCTTTGCATATTGTCAGAAGTATTTTAAAAAATATTAATTGAAGCATGTATTTTAAATCGCTTAGTTAAATAGCCAATTTCTACTTGACCTGTTTGCTTAGCCCACACAGCATTGAAAGTTCAAGCCAAGATGTGACCAAGCTTCTGGCTCAAGGAAATAAATATTATCCAAAGCAGAGATTTTCTCAAATAGATATAAATAAGGGTGGAGGTTTTCACTTTGATAACTGGGGTATTGCTTTACCTACTAGCCTCAGCTTACAGTTAGCAGAAGGGGATGCAGGTCCTTGGATCTTTCAAGCCTCCTATTTTATGGTGATGGCCCGGTGTGCAGAGTGAAGTCACTGGTTGCTGCAGTCATCAGTAGGGTGATAGGAAGTCAGTGGGAGGTGCTGGCAAGAGCACTGGGCAAGGAGTCCAGGGTCCTGGATCCCGGCCTCGGCATCACCCACTCCATCTGTGACCTGAGCCACTTCCCCCAGTGAGCTCACCCGTAAAATCAGAGCGTGCCCACATGCCGCCCACCTGCCTCTCCCCACTCTGAAAATCATCATCTTTGTGTTGGAATTGTAAAATCTCTTGAATAATTTTAATTTGGAGCTCTCATAGACAGAGATGTGCTCAGACTTCACATTCTGTGAAAACGAGCAGAGCGTTCTGTAGGTTTCTACTTGAGTGAAAAACAAACTGGCTTCAAGGGGGTAAAACAATCTAAGTGGATAGATTTGAGGTTGGAAATGTGATTTGAGAGGTTTTTTTTTTGTGTGTGTGTGTAAATCAGCTTTCATTAGAATGTAGCTTGCATTTTTAGAAAAGTTAAATGTGTTTTATCAATGATTGTATATGCCTTTGGAAATACCATATCCTCCTAAGTAAATTTTCAAAAGGAGGTCAAAATATTTCTTACCTGTACACTCAAACCCATCCAGTGGGGGTAGGAATCAAAAGTTCTGTCCTATAAATCTAATGCAGATTAGAACAGGGTCAGAGAAACTGAAATGGCATAAATAATAATCTGTTTAGGGAACTGAAGCCAGGCAGGGGGAGGAAAGGGGCTTAAATCTGTAAAAGTATGGAATCAGCATTTTTTAAATCCCTAAATACATATCTTAATGTTTACCTTTTATTTATTTATTTTTAAAGTCTGTCTAAGTTCATATTTACCTGGGAGACCAATCTGCACTGAAGGACGGCCTGGGTCTCCTAGGTAAATAACAAATGCTTCGCAGGTGGCCTAATTGTGTTCCATACCCTGGAAACCAGGGGCCTCGCGGGGAAACACTGTGCTTTTGGAAACTCGATGAAAAAACAGCACAAGAACCTGTCGTCTAGTTGGAGCCCAGGGCAGCACCCAGCAGAGGAGGGAAAGCCAGTGGCTTCTTTGGACCCTTGGAGTGGGAATGGATGTGGGGGGAGGGGAGAGAGGAACATACTTTTGAATTGTTACGGCAACTTGAAACATGACTAATCAAAAAAGTGATTTTAAAAAACAGCTCCAACACTGTATTCTGATGCCTATTATACCTGTTATTTTATTTATTTATTTATTTATTTTTAGTTTTTTTTTTTAAGAGATGAGGTCTTGCTCTGGCTTAGGCTGGTCTGGAACCTGTGAGCTCAGGCAATCCACCTGCCAATCGGCTTCCCAAGTGCCAGGATTACAAGTGGGAGCTACCACACCCAGCCTATACCTGTTTGTTTTTAAGGTGAACTATAATCTTCCCGTATTTTAAAAGCCATAGTAACCTGTAATTTTGATTTTGCACATTGTGGCCCCCTCAGCTCCCCTTGACTGGGCATGGTTCTGGGCTCTGCCATCTTGCTGTGTGACCTTAAGGAGATCGCTTTTCCTCTCTGGTCTCCTATTTGTCAGTCTGCAAAATGAAGGGCAGAGAGTTTGATCTGACTCTGGCAGTCTATAAAATAATCCAGGGTTTTTTTTTTTTTTTTTTTTTTTTTCCCAGTTTTTGGCCGGGGCTGGTTTTGAACCCACCACCTCTGGCACATGGAGCTGGCGCCCTACTCCTTTGAGCCACAGGCACTGCCCAGTCCAGGGATTCTTAAAAGCCACTTCGTGGGGGCTGCACCTGTGGCTCAAAGGAGTAGGGCACTGGCCCCATATGCTGGAGGTGGCAGGTTCAAACCCAGCCCTGGCCAAAAACTGCACACAAAAAAAGCCACTTTGTGCCCATTAGAAGGGATCTCTCACTGACAGCCTGATTCTAAACTTTGGTTCTACTCCTGACAGGGAGGATCATCTGACCCTCCCCACAAAATTCCACCAGATCTTTCCCAAAGGAATGTCTTGTTTGTTAGGGGGAGTCAGAGGTGGCTCTTCCCATCTCAGACCCATGGACAGGGGCTGCTCCTCCTTTCATCTCGGGTCTTAGGTGGACTGAGTTATAATGTTTGGTTCCCTGAGGTCCCACAGAAGGATAGAATCTTGTGATCCGTGAGTGCTGTCGCTGGGGAGAGCCTGTCCAAGCCCATCGGGGTCAGCATACTTCTCTCTGGGTTGATTTTTGCAGCCCAGGCCTCCCTTTGCAATCCCAGGAGCCGCCGCAGGTCCCACTCTCTGTCCTGGGTCCTTGGCCCTTGTCAGCTAGAGTCAGCTCCACCACCCCCTTGCAAAGCACTTACCTTTTGATTTAACTTTATTTGCCACAGCAGGGCTATCACCAAAAGGAGAACAATACGCCCTGGCCATCTGGCCCTGGCTGCCCAAAGCGTGGCCTCTGCACAGCCCAGGGCTCATGGAGGGGCTGCTGAGAGCCATGGAGCTCATTCCCACCAGCCTCCCTGGACAAGTACCCTGTTTTTGTTTTTTTGCAAATCAACCTTTTAAAATCCAGATGCAGACTATAGCCAGTGACTCAGAAAACCATAAATAATACAGCAGGCTTTGCTCCAGAAACACATACACACACACACACACACACACACACACACACACACACACACAAAGGTGTATCTATCATTATACCTAGCTGGTAACAAGCCAAAGATAAAGTTTTTTTTTTTTTCTTTTTTTTCATGACCCTTAAGCAAATGTGACAGGCATTAACCTATCAATATTAGTGAGTGATTTAAAATGCCAACCAACATTTGCCTGCAATAATTTCTGTTGTAAACGACTCCTTCTGGGCCCTCCTACCAATAATTCAGCCCTCATAAATCAGAACCCAGAGAACAGCGCTGTGTTCTTGCCCTGGGCAATTCTTGAGGTCTTTTCTTTGGGGGTGGGGGTGGGGGTGGGATCTGGAATCTATTCACACTGTCCTATTTCCTTTTTGCTCCTGAAGCCATCTCTATAAAGGGTACCAGCAGGGAACAGACGCCTGCAAAATGAGGTGGAACTCTGATGACCACGGTGCCTCCGCGGTTTATTCTGGAGACAGGAGGCGGTGGCTCTATTTTTTATCACTCTCCCTGGACACACTGCCAAGGAGTTAAGCTGGCTTTTGGTGGAGGGAATTCCATCTCGACCTTTACATGTTAGCTAAGTGTCCACACCAAGAGGTGGGATTTTTGTCAAGGTGAAGCTGCTAAAAGCACAGGTTGCTGATCTGTGGAGATGGGAGAGCCCCTGGCCCCAGGAAGTGGGCCCCAGAAAGTTCTGGAAGAGCAATAACACAAGTACTCATCAAGCCAGAACCACCAAGTCTCAATTCCTCAGCCCGTGTCCTTCTGATCCACATTTGGGCCTGCAGAAGCAGGTTGGGACAGCCATGCAAACAAATAAAATTCCCGCTTCGAGAAAGGTAATTTCTTTAGAGTTAAAAGATTTATTAGGGGAGCCCAAAGTGAGGGGAGGGCTTGTCAGGGAGGGGACTGAGACCCATCTGGTTTGTTGTGGTCGTTTTTTTATTAGAAGAGGGGAAAAAAAAAAATCACTCTGCGGGTTCATGTGTCTAAGGAGAGCTCAATTAAAGTTATTTGCTGGAGCTTAAAATATGCTTGCACCTGCCTCAGCGTCAAGGCTCTGAGGCCGACACGGGCTCCCAGAAGGCAGAGCAGATGAAGGCTCCTGTCGCGGTGAATAGGAAAGCAGGGCACAGACTTTCACTTAGGTTTGGTTCCATCCTAGGATGGGAAGGTCACCAGCCAACCTGGGAATGGTTGGTCCTGCCTGGCTGCAGACCTCTACGATGGCTTTGCTGGACGGGGGTCTCATCTCCCTCTGAGCAGACAAGGAAAGCTAATAAGTGGGCACTGTACTAAGCTGCTTTACACATAATGCCATTGACTTTTACTGCAAATAGGAGTTGTTATTATCCACCTTTTTCTTGGATGAAGAAACGGATGCCAGGACAGATTAAATTCCTTGCCCGTGGTTCCTCAGTGACCAAGATCCATCCCACCCCTAACTCTGAGCTTTCAACCACCTTGCCTCAGAGAACTCACGGGAGAGAGAAATTCCAAATAATACAACAGCAATGCCAATGTCGTGTGGCCTGTGATGTCTATGAGGCAAATACGTTCTCCCTGGACATGCTCTTTGCCCTGTTATGGTCTCAGGGTAGAAATTTCCCCCAGGATGGGGTCTCCACATAGTTGCTGCTGCTGTTCTGCTAGCTGGGAAAGAGTCCAGGCCTGGCGGGCTGGGAGGGGCCAGAAGACCCATCTCCCCATTCTCAGCAGCACGAGAGGCCACCAGGCACAATAGTCTCTGTTGTCACCCGTTTTCTGAAACACGAGATTGATTTCAGAGCCTCCCTCTCCAGCTCTAGAAGCTCAATCATTCCCTTTATTCCTGATCCCCAGGCTGTGCACCAGAAACAGAAGAGCCAGGTCTAGGCTCTCAGGAAGCCATTTACATGTGAGACGGGCCAACCTTCATTGATGGGGTGTGTCGTTAGGCAGACTTGAATCCATCTCTTTCTAGATAACTCTTTATTCTCTGAGGTTTGACTTTAGGATGTCTCAAGAGGAGTGTCCCACACAGGGAGAAGCCAGGGACCGGTGACCATGGATCTCCATTCAAAGGGGACTTTTTGTGATTGTGTGATTGACTGACATTCTTTTCTTTTTAATTTTTTGCTTTTTATTATTATTTTTTTTTTTACCACTTTCAGTTTTTTAAAAAAATTATTTGTGATAAAGTACACATACTTTAAAATTTATGAACCTAACCATTTTTAAGGGTACAATTCAGTAGCGTGAAACACATTTTCATCACTGTGTAGCCTTCACCACTGTCTAGCTTCAGAACTTTTTTGCCTTGTCAAACCGAAGCTCTGTCCCCCTTAAGCAGCACCTCCCTTTCCCCCTCTCCCTAGTTCCCGGTAACCCCCATTCTACTTTCTGTCTTGATGACTTTGACTCTTCTAGGGACCTCATATAAGTGAAATCAAACTTTTTTTTTTTTTTTTTTTGACTGGCTTGGCTTGGCATGATGTCCTTAGGGGTCATCCATGATATAGCATGTGTCCGAATCTTCCTTTTTAAGGCTAAATAAAATTTCACTAAAGGGTTGCAGCATATTTTCTTTATCCTTTCATACATCGATGGACCCCTGGGTGCTTCTGTCTCTTGGCAATTGTGAACAGGACTGCTTTGAACATGGTGCATAAATGTCTCTTTAACATCGGGCTTTTAGTTCTTCCGGGGACATCCCCAGAAGTGAAATTGTTGGATCATTATTCACTGAGATTCTGAAGTAGCTGTTAAGTGTCCTGTCTTCATTAAAAAGCCCCAACAGTATACCAAAAAAAAAAAAAAAAAAAAAAAATTCTGAATATAATGTATATTTTGGGGACATTTAAAAGTTTTTACATTGATCCTTACAGTCAAGCTGCATATGTAGGTGCCTACTTTATTCACGTACATACTGGAACACATCCCACGTGTATATGTGCTGTGTGTACCAGTCATTACGTTAAGTGCTTTACCTTAAATGGTCACCTCCTTTAATCTCAGCAACACTCCTATGTGGCAGGTTCTGTTATTATCCCTCTATCAATATGAGTGTGCTGAGACTTAGGTGAGCAAATTTGCTCAGGTTGTAAGGGGAAAAACATAGACTCGAACCCAGGAATTCTTTGGACTCCAGCACTGCAGCTGAGTTACTCGTGGCTCTGTTTCATGGGGACTGGGTAAAGGACCTCATCCTTAAACACACCCTCTGATCAGCTCCAGCACACGAAGACTTAAAATTAGACCAGAGCCTCTGTAAGGTGACCACCCAAGGGGCTGTAACCAAGTGGTCACCATATGGAGGTGGTCGACATACAGAACTAGGTCTCCTGTGCTGATGTGTACACGTGGTGCCTGTCTGGTCTGTGAAACTTAGGAGGCCGTCAACGTAGGGAGGTGGTCAACCACGGAAGTTCTACTGTACTTGACTTTACAACGGGGTAGGAGCAATACTGCACTCCTATTTTCCATAGGAACTGCACTTTGAGTGCCCACGTGACCATTCTGGTTTTCACTTTTGGTCCAGTATTTAATAAATTACATAAGATTTTCAACAGCATGTTGAAGGCGGGCTAGGCTGAGGTTATGTTCATTCAGTACGTTAGGTATATTAAGTGCATTTTCAACTTAGGATATTTTCAGCTTTTTGATGGATTTATAGGGATGTAGCCCCCTGGTATACTGAGGAACATCTGTATAGGCATCCCAATTCTCTACCCAAGAAAGAGCTCTATTTTTCTGTGTTATCTTTACATTTAAAGCGTAATTGCCTATTTCTAAGCTGGGACCACTAGCCTGTATTCTCAGCAATGCTTTAATAAACATAGGAGGGCGGGGGCGGCACCTGTGGCTCAAAGGAGTAGGGTGATGGCCCCATATGCCGGAGGTGGCGGGTTCAAACCCAGCCCCAGCCAAAAAACTGCAACAAACAAACCAACCACCCCCAAAACATAGGAGGTCAGACAATTAAGTTTAAGAACTTAGAAAAAAATGCTACATACCTCCTTGCTGAATATCACTACACAGAAAAGATGGTCAAGGAGGGTACTTCAAAGGTGACTGTCATGATATTCAGCAGGGAGAGATGTAGCCCTTTTTCTAGGACAAGTTCACAGACTTAATTGTCCAACCTTATACATCATCTTTTCCTTTCCAGCCTCCACCAACGTCGGCTTCCCAGTACTGACATGCCGCGTGAACTATTAATTGGAGGTGTGATTTCCCAAATGCGCGGACCCATCTGCACTTTCTTATATCTCCACTGAGGATGAATTTGCCTTTCAGCTGCTCTGTCCTCATCTACTGTATAGCTTTGTCCACAGCAACTTGTCCACAATTGCTTTTGTTTGCTGTTATGTTGGCTCTAGGAATTACCCGTGTTAAGGGATGGTGTCTGGGCAGGCCATTTAGTGGCTATCTACAGAGAAAGACCTCTGGCCAGCTGTGTGGCAGGAAAGGCTTGTCATAATGGCAACTTTGTTGTCTATGCTGGAGAATTCCTCCTCACCTTCTTGTGCACTCACTCCCACGCAGGCTGTCTAGATCTGAAGAAGAAGGTTTACAGGCCGCCTTATTTTATCGACTAAGAAAGTCGATAAGAAATCACCCCAAAGGCAAGGGCAGAGCAACAGGGGAAGACAGGAACAGGCTGAGTCTTTTTCCAGGAACTCAGAGAGGAGACAGGAGAAGGCAAGTTCTATTAGGATTTTGAGAAAGAGCTAGGTTTGCTCAAAAAGACAGTTCAGCAACCCCTACCTCACTTTACTGACCAGAGTAAGGAGTAAAGCCCCCTTAAAATTAACTACGGTTCCGGGTGGTGCCTGTGGCTCAAAGGAGTAGGGTGCTGGCCCCATATGCCCCAGAGGTGGCAGGTTCAGACCCAGCCCTGGCCAAAAACTGCAAAAAAAAAAAACAAAACAAAAACCCAAAAAACTGTTCCCTTTCTTTCTGCCTTGATAGAAGTGTGGTTGTTGTTTGCAAAGGTGCCATGAGGGTGGCAGCCAGAGTGATTTCCTTTGGTCTCAGGGGCTCCTAGGGACAGGCTTTGTGGGGGGGGGGGGGCGGGGGGCGTGGGGAGAATGCAGGAGCAAAGCCATGTCCTGTTCCACTTGGCTGCACCCTTCCTTCCTCCACTTTCTTGGGTGCAGGGGCAGAGTTGTCCTTCAATTGCCAGGTGACTATTCAAAATCTCCAGAGGCCTATGTGGCCCCCTTTTTGCCATGGAAAAGTGTTGCTGTTCTAAGGCCTCTGGCCTCGAGCACAAGCCCTCTTTCTCTTGAGAAGGAACCAGCTTGGCAGGAGTGGGGTAGAGCGTGTGCCGAAGGCTAGATGTCACCGGCCTCATTCTTCTGGCTCCTTGTACTGTTGCAACTTACTCCTCAAATTAGGGACACGATGTGCCTCCTCCACCTACTCATGCCTGAGTGGGAGGCTCTGTGTCCAGAGGGTACAGAGGCCACTCCAGTTGGCGTCACTGAGGCAGGAAGTGCCCTGTCTGTACCTACACACTGCTGGGGTTCCCTCCACCACACTTGTTCTAGGAAATGCCCTCTGCGTCCCCCACCCTGGAGGGACTGAGACAACTGGCTGAAGGGGCGATTCTGGAGGGCCCCAATGAGTAGGTAGGTGGGGTTGGTCCCCTTCAACAGGATCTGCTTGTCCAACATTATCTTCTGCATGTCCTGAGTTGGGATGGTAGGAGTTGGCGTGAGTTGGTATCTGGCGTCTATCATCTCCTGCTAAAAGCTGACAGATAGATTCCTCCCCAGGTGCACCTTCCATTTGTTGTGTTCACTTTTTAACTTCATATATTATTTTTGGCAACCAAGAAATTAGAACTCTGCATCTGCAAAGTCATGGGCATTTCCATCTACACTGGGGCTAGACTCGGCATTGCCCTTGTGGGTGAGTTAGAGGCAATCACAAGTGCACAGAGTCTGCATAGGAGCAATGTGGTGTCAGGCAGGACCTGTCAGTGGGCACTTTGAACGCTGCTTAACAATATGTTACACAAAATCTTTATAGACTGAATAAGTACTCCGAGTTCCAACAAAGTAAACCAAAGTAAACATTGCTCTTAGGGGAAATAAAGTTTCCATGTGGTTAAGAGCAGGGCTGTGATTAATTCAGTGGCAGTGAAAAGACCATGAAAATAGAGTAAGGTTATTGACTCTGAGAAACAATTTAATATCTGCTACGTATTAAATATATATATGTGTGTGTATATATATGATTTAATACCAGATGATGGGTGGTGGGAGAGGAACTGGCATTTCTCATCCTTAATTACAAATTAATGTGCTGATGCTCTAGATATCATAGCTCCATCAATTATTGATACTGACCTCCCTGCAGAAATCAGTAAGGGAAAGAGTATAAAAGGCAGAAATGCAGGGATGAGGCCCGGGTGTCTGTGGCAGTCCCTCTGCGTGTATGGGTGTGCAGGTGTCTGTATGTGGACGTGTCTATAGACAGTTTAGTTTACCTTTACAACAATTGTCTACCAAATTGGAGATGTCTCAGAGCTCCCTTGGACTGCAGCCCTGTCCAAAGTGCATGCCTTCCTAATGCGCATTTTAACATTAAATGATTTTTAATATTCTACATATGGTTTCCTGGTTTTAAGTCTCCTCTCTGGGAAGGAACAGGGCTGTGGCATTATGATGAATAGTGGAATGTGTCCAGGACACCCACTTACTTCCCTACATATCAAACATGTGGCTCTCCCATTAAACATGGGACTGTCTCTGGAGATTGCAGTTGTCCTATCTAATCCAGTCCCGTTTTGTTCC
Source organism: Loris lydekkerianus (assembly GCA_963574355.1). NCBI lineage: Eukaryota > Metazoa > Chordata > Mammalia > Primates > Lorisidae > Loris > Loris lydekkerianus. Next base: position 3,070 of record CAUYPK010037135.1, on the reverse strand, counting down.
CTCGACCCGGATTGAGAAGGATACATTGTTCTCATACATTCTTCTTTTAATTAAATGCAGTAGATATGTCACGTCTATGAAATATTCCAGGACTGTTTTCACATCTGGGGCCATTTTCTCCTCCTCTCTTTCCATTGGGCGTTTTGGAAAGAAAACCAACCCTAAACGTATACTTGGATTAATGGACTGGTTGTGTGCAATTTACCAGGACGGTTTAGATAGGATCTTACTTTTTTTGTTTTTAATTGTAAAAAAATGTTCTGTGTCACTGCTCTTTGCAAACACTCACCAAAATCCCCTTCGTCTAGCCTGATGATTGTTCGAGTACAATACTCTCATTCAAGTCGGTTCATCCGAATTCACTTCTTTCTCCCCTTGTGCTGGGGTCTGTGTGTCTGTGTGTTTTAGAGTTTAATTGGTGGGATGATGTGCTAATTGATCCTACTGATATAAAGTACTACCAGGAACCTTCAGACACCAGCGCTTTATCAGCGGCAAGGAAACCTGATATCTCGTAAAATTCTCCATTCAATTATAATTTTAAAATACTCAAGTAAAATCCTAGCAATTCACAAGAGGCTAAACTAGAGCCCCATTAGAAGGGTACTACAAGTAAACATTATTAATTATAAAAAATTGCCTAAATTAGATTTTTTTCCACACCTGCTTCTTGCTTAATTAGCTAGCAATCCACATATTCCATTCAGTTGAACTCTTACTATTTATTCAAGCATACTTGACATTAACATACTGCTTGATGTTTGATATCCTCAGTTTTAATTTAACCACATGACAACAAATGGTGTTTATGAAATACCAGTGAGCTGGAAAAATATCCTACGTTGGCGTTGCACAGGGGAATGAATAGAGGACTTCTTTAGGAAGAGATTTGAAGGCAAAAAGAAAAGGGGGCCCTGCTTTCATTTTTTAACATTTTCATTGCTCTTCTCTCTTCTACCCCTTAAGAGGGCTTTAGAAGGTCCTGTAAGGACAGCATGGAGGTTTTGATGCCAAACATCCTTGATAGTATTTGTGATGGAAAAAATGTCCACGTGTTGGCACTTGGGTAGGATCTTATAGAACTGGACGCCTAGGAAAGATACCATGGTGGTTCTTTAGGAAATAAAGAAAGGGGCAAGGGGTGGAACGCAATTATTAAGAGGGTCCTTATCTAACAAAAGCCATCAATGTGATCTGGTTCTGTGCACCCTCAATGATCCCCAACAATAAAAAAAAAAGAAGATGATCTTACAGGCAAGTCAGACTATTTGGTGCAGGGAGGAGAGTATGACACATTGGCCAAAGGCTGTTGGTTTTGCCTTCATCATCAAGTCATTTTCCGCATGTCTGGCCAATCCAAGGTGACCGGGTGACTCCTGGGGTGGACCTGGATGGCAGCATGTCCTTTCTGTGTGGCTTTCACACCTCAGTCCTAGAGTCGTGCCCTTAAAAGCGACAGTAACAACAGGAATGGGCTCCACAAGTTCAAAACAAACCCGCCAGCAAAGGCCTTGGACTTGTTATTCTGAGACTCCCATGTCTAATTGGATTTATTCCTTAAACTTTTCCCCTGCCCCTGCAGAGGAGTCGAGGATGTGATTCTTGTCAGCCACTTTGTAATGCGAGTACCTTGCAATGTAGTGATGAAACTCAACTCAGAAAATTTCCCTGGGCCAAGAGACAAAAAGAGAAAGTTGTCTCCATAATGTATTGATTTTACCTAATGACATAACTTGTTGTAGGGGATTTGGATTGATAGCCACTGGCTTGTCTCCAGTAAGACACCATGTTCCATCTGAGTCTGATCAAACTGTCTGTAAATCATTTTTAACTTGAGTCCTGTAGGTTTTGTGTTCACACCACAGCTATGGCTTGGGCCTGACATCATTATTCTTTCCTGGGCTGCCTTTGTTTAAGAGCCACTTAAAATTTTTGGCTGCTAGTGAATAGAGGAGCTTGTTAGCTGAGGAAAACATGTTGATGTCACACATTTGCAGGATTGTTTTTTTTTTTTTTTGTTTTTTTTAAACTTTGGTTGGGCTGCGTGGAACCAGGAAATTGTACGGTGGTATCCGCAATAGATTGATAGCCTCGGGTTCAGGGGCTGGATTCGGATATGTCTGGATAACAGTTGGAAGTTGGAAGCTGTCTCTTGGGACTCAGTATATTTACATCAGGGCTGATGCTTCTTGCTTCTGGATGGGGTTCGTTAGCCTGGGACTAGCTTGTTATCTGAGATAGCCTCTTGCAACTGGGATCCACCAACCACAATTGGGCCACCACCAATGTCCTGTACTCACATTGCTCAGGACCTTCAAGGAAATGGGTCTTAGACAGGATTTGGAGTCAAGATGTGGACCCCCTTCTTCTTTGTTTTACTCTTCATGCTTATAGGAACACATTAACTCAAAACGTCTTTGCGTGGAGGAGAAAACAAACAGGATTTGCACTTAGCATTCAGAATACGTGCCCCTCCCTTGCCATTATTTTTTGTCTAAAATTTGCTCTCTGATAAATTTATTATATCCGTTATGTCCAAGTCAGCTGGGCAGCGAGAAGAAGGATGTTCTAGAATTGTGGTTCGGCTTATAAATTTTCTAAGGACACTTTGGAGAGGCCATGATTTCCAGAAAGATGATTTAAGAAATGAGCTTTTAACTTGATAAGAATAATGACAAACATGCTTTTTATGTAAGGGAGATGACACACTGCCATTTGGTTCATTTTCCACCCATTTTCAGCAGTGCACTCCCCTTCTGCGTAAGCCTCAGTCTTCTTTTCTGGGCAGTGCCTCTGGCTCAGAGTAGGGCGTTGGCCCCATATAAGGGAGGTGGCAGGTTCAAACCTGGCTCTGGGCAAAAAAGAAAAAAAAAAAATTTTTTTTTTTTTTTTTTTTTTTTTTTTTTTTTTTTTTTTTTTTTTTTAAAATGGGGAAAATTGAAATTTTTTATTTTTTTGCCATTTAAAACAAACACCACCTTTTTGACAAATCTTATTTTTGCCCTTTTTCCTAAAATATAATAAAAAAAAAAAAAAAAAAAAAAAAAAAAAAAAAAAATTTTTTTTTTTT
>CAUYPK010037133.1:0-38306 GCA_963574355.1 Loris lydekkerianus | reverse complement strand
TTCCACATAGCAATGACTCAGCAAGGCCCGGCCTGAAACTACCTCTACCTAGATACAGCCAATGTGGTACCATGCCACTGGCTCGACCCTGTCATGCACCTCTTCCCCCGCCTTCTTTCCCTGCCCCTTCTCCACAATAAAAAAATAAATAAATTCAAAAAAAAAAAAAAAAAAAATTTGGGCAGAAAAGTTGACACTTCAGGTACCCCTCCAGCCACCAGGGGGCGTATGGGCGTTTCTTCCCTCCCTGGTCCACCTGTCCCATGCAGGGAAGGTTATCTTAGGGTTCTATGTAGTGCCAGCGCTTCAGCTGGGGCAGCCAACTGGAGATTCCAGCCCTGGCTTCACCCATGGCCGTGGGTGTCAACGAAAGCCTCAAGGGGACCGAGAACGTGAGAAAGCCAAGGAACAGCCGCCCACGTGCTTGCCTCCTCAACTGAACAAGTTTGTGTGGGACATGATCTGAGAGATGTGTTTTGCCCGTGAATGTTGTGTTATGGAGTTGCTCAAGGTCTCCAAGGACAAATAGGTCCCCAAGTTCTTCAAGGAAAGGGTGGGGACCTGATCGAGGTTAGGAGGAAGGGACAGCATCTGAGCATGGTCCTGCCACCATGAGGAAAGCAGCTGCCAAGAAGAACTGAGCCCCCTCCCCTCTGTGCACAATAAAACCCTTATAGATAAACACACACAAATGAGGCCAAAAAGCACACGTTATACACGTCAAAGGACGGTATCCAGTATGCCGCTGTATGTACGCAGAGCTGGACAGGATAAGTGGGCACGACAGCTCATGTCTAATTCAAGTTTATATTTTGAAAATATTTGTAATTTATTTAATGGGCTTGGAGTGAAACGGATTTTTCTGTTGAAGTTTAAGACATTTTTAAACTCTAGGAAAGAATAGTATGACATTCTTCTTCTCATATAGAAATAGCAATTGTTAATTTAAAAAATCATATCTTAGTTTTTTTCTTTTTTTTTGAAGGGCTAAAACATTAGTAGGTTAAGACCTAGGTAACTAAACCAATGTCCTGGAGTCTCTTTCACCTTTCTGCCTCCCCCTGCCCAAATCTTTGATGAAGAGATTAATGTGTCTCTTGCCCAGTTTTTAAAAATACTTTTACTTACGTTACAAATGAATATAGTGTGTTTTGTTTTAATTTATGTACATAATATCATATTAGACCTACCATTCTGTGTTTAAAAAACTCAATATAATATATTGGAAATCAGTTTAATGTAGATTAGAGATAGTTATAATTTATTTCTTTCAGATGTTGTATGAGTCCCTCATATGAATATACTCCTTTGTATTTGACTAGTCCCCTATTGCTGGATATTTTCTTCTAGTTTTCACTCTTAAAAACCATCGTGTAGTGTCTTATTTCATGTATCCTGAAAGACAAACATATATAGGGAACCTATAAGTTGTGTGCATATTTTTAATTTTACTAAATACTACCAAATTGCTTCAGGAAAAAGTCCTTATTTCTTCCCATTTTTACCAAAACTTGATACTGTTACAGAGTGGAGATAGTCTCTACTTGGCTTTTAAAAAACAATCTATATTTCATTTTTTGTGATTTAACCCTCCCCAGTTCTCATTCGTAGTTTCCTTCATCTTTTTAATGGTTATGGGTATAAGATAGTTGTATATCTTCTACGAGCATGGAGCGTCTCTCTATTTTTTGTGTCTCCTTCAATTTCTTTCATTTACGTGTTACAGTTTTCATTATAGAGAGCTTTTACTTCTTTGATTAAGTTAATTCCTAGGTATTTTATTTGTAGCTATGATAAATGGGATTATTCTTGGTTTCTTTTAATTGTTTATTGTTGGTATATAGAAATGCTACTAAGTTTTGTAAGTTAGTATCCTGCAACTTTATTGAATTTATTGGTTTTAATAGTTTTTTAATAGTCTTAGGGTTCTCTAGATATAAGATAATATAATCTTTAAACAAGAATAATTTGACTTTTTTGCAACGTGGATGCCCTTTATTTCATTCTTTCGTCCCACTTCTCTAGCTAGAACTTGTTGAATAAAACTGTGTTGAATAAAAGTGGTGAAAGAGGGCATTCTTGTCTTGTTCCAGATCTTGGAGGAAAGGCCTTTAGTTTTTCCCCATTAAGTATAATAATAGTTGTAGGTCTGTCATATGTAGTATATGGCTTTTTTGGGCTTTTTTTCCCATTGGTTATGGATACTGGCATCATACTGACTGGTAGAAATGTTTGTAAAACATATTGGTGCATTCCTACTTTATTTGGAATGCTTCTAATGTTTTCTGTAATTATTATGCTTGGTGTAAAATTTTCTGAGTAATCCAATAAGGTTCATTTCAAATTCCAGTTTGCTAAGTTATTCTTTGTAAAAATCATAAATAGGTAGTGAATATATCGAATGTTTTTTCTGTATTTATAAGAGATTCATGATTTTTCTCCTTATAGTAAATTGCATTGGTAGAAGTTTTTTTTTATTATTTTCATGTTTATTTCATTTGAAACTCACATATGGAATTGAATTAATTCTCAATTGATGATACCCTGTCACATTGGTCAATGGTTTGCTATTATATTATTTTACTTATTTTTATTATCCATAGCCCTATTCCATTCCCCCTACCCTGGAAGGCTTTTACTTTAATAAGTTTTGAACAATTTAAATGTCTACTCCACTCTCTTCTTGCTTGATAGTTTCTGAACTATGTAATATTATTGTTTTCCTATAGAGAAGATTTATTTCCCCCTGAGATTCTATCTTTAGTTTTATTTTGTGAAGTTTGAATATAGTATGTCTACATGTGGATTTTGGGGTATTTATTGTGCTTGGTGTTGAGTTTGTTGGTCCTGCGATTTGATATCTGTCATTAATGTAGAAAAATTCTCAGCTATTATTACTGTAAATATTTATTTTGTTCTTTTCTTTCTCCTTTTATTACCTCTATTGCATTCATGTTACACCTTTTGTAATTATCTTACAGTTTTTAAATATTCTGTCTCTCTGTCTCATTTCCAATTTTGGAAAGTTTCTATTGACCTATTTTTAAGTTTACTGGTTCTTTCTCATTTGTTTGTTTTGTTTAGTTTGAGACAGAGTCTTGCTTTGTTGCCCTGGTTGGAATGCAGTGGTGTCATCATAGCTCACAGCAACCTTAAATTCCTGAGCTCAAGCAATCCTCTTGCCTCACCCTCCCAAAGAAGCTGGGACTACAGGCATGTGCTACCATGCCTGGCTTATCTTTCTATTTTTTGTAGAGATGGGGTCTTGCTCTTGATCAGGCTGATTTCAACCCCCTGGCCTCAAGTGATCTTTCCACCTTGGCCTCCCAGAGTGTGAGGCTGACAGATGAACCTGGTTACATATACTGATGGTTCTCTTGGCTGTTATTGATAAGTCCATCAAAATCATTCTTCATTTTCATTGCAGTGTATTTTTATTTCTAGCATTTCATTTTGATTCTTTAATTTCCATGTTTTTGCTTTTATTACCCTTGTTCCTGTTCTTGAATATTGTTCCCTTTGCTATTAAAGGTCTTACAATATTAATCATACTTATTTTAAACACTTGGTCTAATCTGATAATTCCAAAATTTCTGCCGTATCTGAGTCTGGTATTGATGCCTTTTTTTTTTTTTGTCTCCTTAGACTGTTTTCTTTCTTTCTTTTCTCTTTCTTTCTTCCCTGTCTCCCTCCCTCCATCCCTTCCTTTCTTCCCTCCCTCCTTCACTTCATTTCAGTTCATTTGATTTCATTTCATTTTTAGCATGCCTTGTTAAGTATTTGTTGAAAGCCAGACATGACATATTGGGTAAAAGAAATGGTGAAAAATAGGCTGCTAATGTGAAGTTTCGTGTTACTTGGTTAGGAGTTAGATCATGTTTACTGTTTGCTGTAGGGTCACAATTTTCTCTAATATTTTTGCCTTTGACTTCCTGCCCGTCTTTGGGTTTCTCTAGAGACTGTGGCTCAAACTGGGTCTCAGGTTTACAGTTCTTTAATCCATAATCTCTTGTTCATACACGGCAGCCTGTTAATGCAGTGGTAAGGAGTGAGGGGAGGAGAGGCATTACGCAGTCCTTTGGTTAGGTTTGGGTCTTTGTTTCCCTGTGCTGTGGCCTTCAACAGGTGCTTTTCAGCTGTTTTCCACTTTGATGAGAGAAGAATGTCAGAGCACTCTGGAGTTGGGCATTTTCCACTTTGATGAAAGAAGAATGTTAGAGCACTCTGGAGTTGGGCATTTTCCTCTGCCACAGGGAAGATGAGGAAAAGTTGAGTATTTCCATTCCTCAAGTTGGTTAGACTCTTGTGAAATAGCCTTTTTCCTGAGGCTAGGCTTTTCTTAAGAACAGAATGCTCTGGGTAACTTTTCCATCTCCCCTTGCTGAAACTCTGAGGGTGTTTTCCTCTACTCCTCACTCCGAGAACTTTGTAGGGCTCCCAGAAGAAAGACTCGGGAAAGCGTGCACATCCCTCCCAGGCTCCACAGTTTCTGACTCCCCCGCTCATCTATACTGAGATGCTGACCAGTCCTTGTTCAGTGTTTACCTGGCATTGGCGTCTCTGGCAGGTTGCTGTTAAGCTGTGATTCTCTGAATTTGCCTGTCTCTCCTAATTTTTAGTTGCTGGTTGAGGTGTTAGTTCAATTCTCTAGCGAATTTAAGAAGAATTGTTGCCTTTTGTTCAGCGTTTTTTCTTGTTGGGAGGATGGGAAGGACAACTTCTAAGCTTGTTACATGTCAAACTGGTGGTATTGCTTTTTTATAAATTGATATTGCTGGTACCATGCCATTGGCCCAACCCTGTCACGCACCTCATCCCCCGCCTTCTTTCCGCGCCCTTCCCCACGCTGTATATAAGCGGCTGCTTGATGCAATAAAGTTGAGTTCCTGCTTAAAAAAAAAAAAAAAAAAAAAAAAATTGATATTGCATCTGGTAACTTTTCAGACCTCTCTTGTTATTTTGTTTGTTGATTCCAATGAATTTTCAGGATATGAGGGTGATCTGGCTGTGACATCTGTCACCCCATTGATTGCCAACGTTGATTCAGCTGTTGTGGCTGGCTAGGCAGGTTGTCCCCTCCACCCTCAGCTCCATATGCATCCCTCCCAAACCTGTGCTGGGTCAGAGGGGACGACCTTCCTGGAGAGAGGACCACTGTTCTTCAGTCAAGGGTATACAAGCAGCTGCACTCCCCTGCTAGAAACTCCAAACAAGCTCTATTGGATTTTCTGTGTCACCTGCAAATAATTATAGTTTTACATTTCTCTTTCCAATTCTTTTAGTTTTATATTTATCTTTCCAATTGTTCTTTTACCTATTGCATAGGAATCTTACTTTTCTCATTGACTGCTAACACTCTATAAATCATTTAGTATGGTGACCATGTATACGAGACTAAGTTTGAGACTTTCATAATCAATAATTTTTATAATTTATAGATTCTTAAGTGATTTATCTCCCCAGGAATTTAGAATTCTCATCCTCCGATGTCTAATTCCTCATCTCTACTTGAAAATTTAATGCCCTTTCCTTTTCTTTTAATATTCCCCTCCCTCCCTCCCTCCCTTCTTTCTTTCCTTTCTTCTTCCCTCCCCTCTCTCTTTTCCCTTTCCTTTCTTCCCTCCTTCTTCCCTCCCCTCCTCTCTCTTTTGCCTTTCATTTCCTTTCCTAACCATTCCATTCTGTTCTGTTTTTCTTTTTAGACAGGGTCTTGCTCTGCTGCCCAAGCTGGAGTGCAGTGATGTCATCATCATAGCTCCACAGCAACCTCAAACTCCTGGCCTCAAGTGAATCTCCTCCTCAGCCAGCTGAGTTGCTGGGACTACAGGTATGTGCCACCAAGCCTGGCTAATTGGGCTCAGCGCCTGTGGCTCAGGCGGCTAAGGTGCCAGCCACATACATCTGAGCTGGCGGGTTCAAATCCAGCCCAGGCCCACTAAACGATAATGACAACTACAAGCCTGGCTAATTTTTGCACTTTTTGTAAAGATGGGCTCTTCATGCTCAGGCTGGTTTCAAACTCCTGGCCTCAAGCAATCCTCCTGCCTCAGCCTCCCAATGTGCTAGCCCCCTTTGTTTTTTATTTTTAAATGATCAGCGTTTGGACTTTTAGGTTAAAATATCAGATTAATGGTTTCAAAGTTTTCATTTTGAAGAAGCATTGTGGTTGAATTATACTTTTCTGCATGTACTGAGATCATATAATTTTTCTTTTTAATTGGTTACTGTGGTGAATTATATTGATTTTTTTTTTTTTAGTATTAAATCATATTTGGATTCCTGGGATAGATTGAACTTGGTCATGACGTATTATTATTTTTCACACATTTTTCTGGATTTGGTTTGGTAATATTTTATGACTTTATTTTCTGAAAGTTTAGGTGTGGGTTCAGATCAATGTCAGTAAGTGGATTAGTTTTCATTATACTAACTTCTTACAATTCCACGTGCACATGATATTTTATAGATACTTTTGGATGTAATGGGGTAAAATTTGGATTTGTTTTGTGGGCATAAAAGTATTCATTAACTTATTTGACAAACATTTGTTGAAGATGTACTATGTATTAAGTACTATTCTAGTGCTGAGGATATAGCAGCAAAAAAAAAAAAAAAAAAGAAAAAAGTCCCTGCTCTAATGAAGCATCTTGGTAATACCCTTAGGACCTAAAGATGGTCTCAGAATAGAAATAGAACTTTATTGTAGTGCTCCACAGTTCATCCAAAAGTTCTTTTGCTAGTCATTTCATGACTAGTGCTAAAACTTTAGTATACCACTTAAAGAAGATTACAGGGGTACACACATTTTGGTTACAGAATTTGCTTTTGTACATTTCAGGTCACAGTTATAAGTGTTTCCTTCATCCAGAATGGGTGCATTGTGCCCGTTAGGTGTGAATTAACCAAACTCCTCCTCCCCCTCACTGACTTGATTCTCATTGAGTTATAATTCCATACGTGCAAATAAATGTTGATTGACTTAATTCCAATTTAGTATTGAGTTCATGTGATTTGTTTTTCCATTCTTACCATACTTAATATACAACTTTTTTTTTTTTTTTTTTTTTTGAGATAGAGTCTTGCTCCGTGGCTTGGGCTAGAGTGCTGTGGTGTCAGGCTAGCTCCCAGCAACCTCAAACTCCTGGGTTCAAGTGCTGCCCCTGCGTTAGTCTCCTGAGTAGCTGGGACTATAGGCGCCTGCCATAACACCCAGCTAATTTTTTTATTTTTCATAGAGACAGGTTCTTGCTCTTGCTGAGGCTGGTCTCAAACTCTGGAGCTCAAGGACATCCTCTTGCCTTGGCTGGCCTCCCAGAGTGCTAGATTATAGGTGTGAGTTACTGTACCCGGCTACTACTTTTAATCAATGATAAAAACAAATTTGATCTCTTTACTACTATTTTTCATTGAAAAATTGTGGTCCCTTTTGACTACAGCTTATGTAAAGATTTTCATTAATAATAAAAAATGAAATATAAGTAATTCTATAAAATATTTGCTGCTATATACATATGAATATTTCTCAAATGGCTAGATACATTTTGATTCGTTAATATACCAAATGAGTTTGTAGCACACTCTGAAAATGTTTCTTTAAAAGCTTACAAGTACAAATATATATCTTCTTTTCATATTAAAAATTAATGAATGGATTGCTCAAAGACAGAAAATGGTATACTCATTCTGATTTATATTTAGCAACTCAATTAGTATTAATTAACTCAAGTAATAAGGAAATTTATAACCTTCATACATTCACTTTTATATTACAAAGTTTTATAACAATAAATATAGTAAATTAAATTCTAAATAAATGTTTACCGGATGTGCAAAACATTGAATTTTAGTTCTAAAACAATCTCTAGTTTATTTATTTTGTATGTTACAATGTTTGCATTTGTGTTCCACAAACAATTTCTAGTTTAAAACATAGATAAAATCACAGCTAATCCAAACATTGTCAAAATGATTGCAGAAATCTTGGTACCCAGGGCTGTAGCACTGGACTCCGGTGGAGGAATAAGCTTAGTTGCTTGTGCAATGTTAGAAACCTCTGAGGTAAGACCAGGTTCATGGATGGCTTGAATTGCAATATAAAATATGGTGTCATTTTCTATTTTATTAGGTTCTGGTTTGAACTCAAATTTTTCTGTAGAACCAGCCACTTTAGGTATCAGACCAGAAGTGTTCACTAAAGAAGCATTATTAAAATTTTCTTGGATGTCCAGAAAACGCGTACTTATTCTTATAACGTATCTGTCAGCTGGAAGACAAATAAGATACTTCATGAATATTAAAATCACCAGGATGCCTTGCTGCTACCTCACTGCCTTACATTTGGGAGCCTAAGACATGCACCCTAGGTTTTAGTTAAAAGAAATTCCATTATTTTTGTTTGATTATTCTACCTTCTTTATTTTAAGGAGAAATATGTGGGCAGTTTTTTTTTTTTATGTAGAGTTACCTAATCCAAGAAAATTTTAATTCAAAATAATATAGTACTAAAAAATAAGAATCTAGATCTGTTTTTAGAAAGAATAAGATAAAGAGCTGAATCCAGTTTTTCATTTAGAACAAGGGACACAATAATATGTCAGTATAGTGAAGACATTCAGTATCCCACCTCTGTATTATTTCTCATTAAGTTGAAAGGAGAGTAACAGGGAAAAGATAAATAGAGTGGGAAACAGGGATGTGGGTAAAGAGTAAAAGGAGGCAGAAAGACTGGGATGTGTACTCGTGAAACGTGCTCAGGAGCTAGGCAGACCTTGGTTAGTACCCTAATTCTACTACTTTCTAGCTGTGTAGCAAAGCAACATTTATTTAACCTTTCTTATATCTAGTTTTTTTTATCTTTAAAATAGAGACTGAGTGATTCAGTCAGCAAATAGTTATGAATATCTACTATTTTAGTGGTGAGAATTATATGTGTATAATAATACATGAAACATGTTTAACATCATTTAATGAATGTTTAATAAATGTTTGAAATATTAGCTATTAAACTGCTATTACTTGAATGAGAAAGGAAAGGAAGATGATGACATAAGTGTTTCATTCTACACTGCTTTTAGAACTCTATCAGTCATTCGTATAAAAATATATCCTCACATTCTGAAATGTGATGCATGATAAAATATCAAATGTCCTTTTTGAAGTGAAGACTTTATTTTTAATCTTGTCATGAAATGATGAAAATATTTCAAGTGTGTGTGTGCTTAATTTAAGGCCCCTTTTTCTCCACAAATAGGCTTTATCCATCCATTCTATTACTCTTCACAAAAACTCTGTGTCCCTTTTAGATGGGTTTATCTATCCCTCCCTCCCTTCCTCTCTCTTTCTTTCTTTTATTTTAATTCAAATATTCTATTGCAGAATTTTGCTTTCTTGACCTCGATCACATTATTTGGTCCCTTCTCTCCCTGCAGTGTGCCTTGCTCCTGCTAAGTATGCAAATTGTACTCATGCAAATCATACTCATCCAACCAAAGCCCAACTTCATGAAGTCTTGTTCAAGTATCTCATTCACTGTAATGATTCTCTTCCATAAACTCTATTACATGGAATGGTTTTCCAGATTATTTTTTGGAGGTTCAATTTTTCATTTTGATTGTACCCTATTATTCTTAAGGGCAAAGACTGTGTTCTCCTTTTGTGTCTGTCACTCGGGGCACTGGGTACTGTGTTGAACATCTATTTGATTGCTTTAATTACTTGCTAGCCAACAATATAGTTGTTCAGTTAAAACTGAAAAGATATAATCAGAAAATTATAAAATATTAAAATATCTACTTGTTTTAGAAATTCTAGGTCACTTAGACTAGTTTGCATGTTTGACAAATACAGAAATTGTGTCCCAAGGAATTTAAGTGCTCCATTTGAGATTACATAGAAATTCATTTATTCTGCATCATCTTTTCTCTGCTATGATGCAGATGATGCAGGATTGAGGCTATTGTAGTCATGTAAAAGAGGGGTAATTGGGTCTTGCATTAAATTTGTGGGTGGAGTGAGTGGATCATGATGAACTGAAGGTTTAGTGAGCACCAGGATGAGTGGTCGTGGGGTTATCTACAAGTCATCACCTCCTCAGTTCATGGCAAGCAAGAATATGTCATGTATGTTGGGAAAAAAAAAGAAGAAATTCATTTATTCTTTAAGTTATTGCTGCTACCTTAACTCTTGTGATGTCTGTAGATAACATTTGACAGTCACTACTACGCCTTCCTATTTATCACCAGGAAAGAGGATTAGAGCCCACATATTTTATGCATTTTTGGTTGTACATCAGGATGTTCTTTCCCTCTCAGTGTCTGGATATGTAGCAATTCTCATACTTTTAGTTCCTATAATCAGCATGGGAGACTTTTATTATGAACCCTATCTTGAACTGAAGACCTGATGTTTACTGAATTCAATGTAGAACTAAATATTTGGTTAATCAATTTCATCTGTGGCTTTTTCAGTGGAAATATTGCTATTTTTCACTTTTAATAAATTCTGCCATATGTTTAGGGGTGATAGCATGAGAAAATAATGTATTTTGGAAGCTGTCATGATAAGGGTTTTCAGCATTGAAATACAAAAGAAATGTCTGTGGTTATGTTTCCTCTGGCTTTTGAATTATTTTTTGTTTGTAAAATAATAATTAAAAAATACAGCTTGAAAATGCTATACAGTGAAAGATTAAATTTCTTTTGAGAGTGTACAATAGGGGTTTATTGTAATTCAGGAGAATGAATGCTGAATACTTGATGTTTTTAGCACTAACAATTTCTGAGATATCATATATATCTATATTGCATATTGCTTTCATTTTCCCACTTTACAGGGAATATAGCAAAACTGGATTTATCCTGTAATAATCTACTAGAGTACACAATATTGGCCTATGGTTGGCATTCAATAAATATTGATCAAATCCTGTTAAATTTGGAGCAAAGATACAAGTAATCCTACAATTTAATCCTATTAAATTTAGAGCAAAGATACAAGTAATTTAAACTTTCTGGAATTAGGATAATTTGTTAGTAGGACATTTAAATACATTAGATGTTTTGGGGCTTTAACTTTACTCAAACTCCATGAGCAAACCTCTCAAATGATTGAGTTTCTCTGGACATGAGCATCTTGCTCAGGGACATCTTTAGCTAACTTGGCTAACTACTCTCATTCTTCAAGAGTCAAGTCAGGGATTGTTCCCCTGGAAACCCTTTTAGTATATACCCTGTGATCTTAACACCCAAGTAGAGGTTTGTGGTCTACCTATGAGCTGCTATATCATTCTCTGTTTACAAGAGCTTATTTTTATTACACTGAATTTATTTTTATTAGCATGTCTTCTGTACTCAATTGACTGTTGAGAGTAGGGGTTTGTTCTTAGTGTGAAAACTCAACAAAAGGTTAATAAATGAATGAAATTGTGCAAGCACAAAAATATTTCCAATTTTTTTCTCTTGGTAGGGAGAAAAGAATGCCTCAGAAGCTGTTAACCCAGTCTTCTCAAAGTAATTTCTATTTTGTAATTTCTAATATGTTTCAAATTGTGAGAGGCAATTTGGCAGAAAAGAATCTGACGAGACTAGGCTAGAGTATTTCAAGTTACTACATACAGAAATAATTCGAGCCAGTACAGTTATCTCTCGGAGCCTCAGTTTTCACATCTGAAAATAATTAGATAATGGCCCATAGCAGTCACTTTGTAAATGTTATTTATAAACGGGACATTAGAAAATTCTTAGCAAATGAAAGATAATGGTATTTATTTTGATATATTTTAAAACATAATCTCAAGCTTACCTTTTCCTTTATCGAGGACCTTACCAGGGGCAGTCCATGAAAGTTGAATGTGATCGTTTTTAAACTTAGCCTCAAGATCTGTTATTTTGCCAGGAGGAAACATGTAAGTGTGATTACCACTAGGAGGCACTCCTGATACAATAAATGACCCTCCAGAGGTTACTCTATTGAAGTTTTCTACTTTAGCTTCTGCCATGTCATCTTCGACTTCGGGTCTGGGTGGGTTCAGTATAATCTTACCTGCCAAAAAAATAATTTTATCACATTTCACATTGTCATGTCTGTTCTTTAGCTTGTAAGCTGATTTGCAGCTGTGGAGGGTTAAGAATGTTGACAGACATCCAAAAAATAACAGTTTTTAGTGAAAAAAATTTGTTTTATTTATATCATTTTAAAATTGATGAGGAAACATTTTGGTATGTTAAAACTATCTTTTAACCTATCTGTTTCTCCTACATCATGTAAATTCTTTGAGAACCAGGACTGTGTTTTATCTTTGTAAACACAGATAAAAAAATCAAATGCAGTGCTTTCAATATAGCAGGTCTTTGGAAAATTGTTTTTAATGTAAATGAAATGAACTGAAGGGGATGTGATCAAAACATGTGGAAAC
This sequence comes from Loris lydekkerianus, assembly GCA_963574355.1. Lineage (NCBI taxonomy): Eukaryota > Metazoa > Chordata > Mammalia > Primates > Lorisidae > Loris > Loris lydekkerianus. The sequence goes on along the minus strand of CAUYPK010037133.1, from coordinate 25,894 downwards.
AAAAGTCTATGCTAGATCCATTAATACAAATATAGTTTTGAAACACACAGATGATTACATCATTATATACTTGGGTTTTCCATATTTTCAATGTTTGCCATACACAATTTACCTAAATAACAGGCACATTTTTATTTCAGTGCTCCTTACCATTTTCAACGTATCCTGGTATATACAGAGCTTTGTTCTGTCCTTGTCTTAAACTTATCCTAGCTGTGTTTTCTCTTGCCTGGGCACGTACTTTTAAACTGTATCTACCATTTCCATGGTAATCTGTAAAATATCTTGAGTAGATGCCATCATTCTTGACAGTATCAGCACCTTGATATTGAAATGTAATAATTAGTTATCCAATAAAGTAAAAATGACAATGATGACTATTTAGGAGCACTGGTGATGCCAGTAACTTAAAAGAGTATCGCACAGTGTTTCAAGTACATGAACTCTGGAATCAAGCTGTTGTAGTTAAATGCTTTGCTTTGATTGAAAGCTTAGCTTTCACAGGAATCATTTGCTAGCTTTCTGATTTTTGGAAAAGTCTGACTAATGGTAGGTATTCAATTAATACTAGTGTTACTACTATTATTATTTCATAAAGAAAGCTTATCAAGACAAGGAAAAGCATATATGGAACATTGTCATTAATAAAAATAGAGAAAAACTGTCCATTTTTTTCTTAGGAAAAGTAAAGTAAAGTAAAGTTTGTTCATAAAATATTAAAAAAGATAAATGTGCTTATGACCATGACTTGTTCAGATAACTGAGTAAAAAACTTTAAAAATATTACAATTTAATTTAGTTTACCTTAAAATACAGTTCACTAGCAAACATAGGAAATACTGACTTCCAGATCATGGCACTATGGGAACATTTTAAGTCTAGCAGAAGTCAGTGCAGTTTCTCATTACCTGCACCATTGTCCCAGAGCTCCAGTGTTACTTGATGTCCGTCTTCAGTTTCTATGATGGCTGTTACATTGATTCCCAAAACAGGCAAAAACCCTTGACTGACTTGTGCATAAACAATCATTGGGCCAGGGTAATGAGCTGTATTTTGACTCATATGAGCAGTTGCAATTACTGGGAGTGTGGTAGGGCTTCTTGCTCGAGTGGTCACTGTCATTGTCAGCAATTGAGATTGGGCATGCTTATTTAGAAGGCTGTAAGTCCAGGTGCCTGTCTGAAAATCAAAAATATGATTTCTATTTTGGAGCTTTGGTAATATTTTCCTATTCCCTGTTTGGAATATGAAATTAATTAGAAACTTAAGCAGAGTAATAATAATGATTTTTAATATCTGATTTTATAAGCCAGTAAATAGTATGGATATGGAGTCCTAATTATTCTATTTGACTTCTTTTCTTATGACAGATGATTTCTCATTATTTTAATGTTGATGTTGTTATCTTCATCTTTTAAAAATGGAAAATTGATTAACAAAGCATAGACAAAAAAGAATAGACCTACTTCTGCAATGCCTCGTATTTGAAGACGGGCAGACCGAATATTTAGTTGGTCTTCTTTGAAATCTGCTGTATTATATTTTTTCCCTTTTGGATCTTGAAGAAGAATTTCTGGCTTTTGTATTGTCCATGTGACAACAAAGAAAGTGTCATTTCCAATTGTACTATCTACAGGCACTGTACCATTTATCCAATTCTTCCTTGCAATATTCAAGGCTTTACTTTCCAACTGTTATGTAAATAAAAATAACAAACACATAAAACCCCTTTGTTAGTATAGGCAGTGGAATTTCTAAGTTTAGTGAGTTAAGAATAATTTTAAATTTGTTTTTATGATCTCAGTTAAAATGAGGATTATTTTAAAGAACTTTCCAAATAAAAAGTATACATAATTATAAAGAATAGAAGATTCAAAAGAAAAGGTGGCTGTATAATGGAAAGCAAATTCAGTAAGGATGTTTTCCTTCTGGGTACCTGTAATATTTTTGGGCAAAAGAGTTATTTTTTAGAGAAAGAAGAGTTCATAATTAGGATAATAAAAATGGATTACAATTGTGAGAAAACAGAATTTTTTTATATACTGACCTGAAGAGCCTGTTGAAAGATATTGCCGCTTCCAGATGAAATTTTGCTAAAAGAATCAATAAGGCCACTTATGTCCTTATTGGTAAAAAATGTACGTCCTCCTAAAATGGAATTTTAAATGGGAAAATTATATTTGTTATTATGCTGTCATCAATATGGTTTAAAATCTATTTAAAATCAAAAGTTCTTTTTAAACTTACAAAAGATGAATTTCCCAGACCTTTATGAACTTTTAGTTTATCAGTGTCCCAGATGTAATCCTATTAACTAAAAACTTGTTCAAAATAAGTAAGATAAGTAACAATGAAGGAAACTAAAAAACAGACCAAGTTTTATTGTTTTTGCACACATATATCAATCATCAAATGTAAGTGCCCTCCACATTACTAAAAGTGGTTGAAGAACTAAATAATCTTATAAAAATAAAATTTAAGGTAGTTCTTTTGAAACACCTGCTTAGAATAAAGTAGAAATTGATTAAGTACAGAAAATACATGATATAGAAATTAATGAAGAGGGAGATTAGTTGAATGTAAGGAGTTAGGAAAAAATAGATTGCAGAGAACAAGATTTAACACAAGTGACTGTTATAAATATAACTCAATACATATTATCAGCTTAATAAGTGACAGAAAGATCAGCTGGAAGGTTATTGAAGTAACCTAGGCAAGGGTCGTGAGAGCTAGATTGTCATAGTAGTGGTAGCAGGACTGGATAGAAAAGGGAAATACAGAAATATTCCAAACCAAGATTTAACAAAATTTGGTGAGGCAGGAAGCTGGGTGGGATGATTGAAAGAGCTTTGAAGAGATAATAAGGACTTTATGGCCTTAGGCAAATTGTACTGCCTAGGTTTCTATTCCCTCATCTATAGAAGAGCAATGCCTATATTACTACTGTGGGATTGAGTGGTATTTTGGAATTGAGCAATAATTTTGGACATGCAGTTGAGTAATCAATCAAGGAAGAAGTTTTCCTTGTAGTGGTTTTGACAGAAAACAGGGTAGGGGAGTGAATGAAGACAGCAAATGCTAAATATATTAGAAGAAGCTGATTCGTGAAGAAGTAGAGGAGGGGCAATAATTTGAATTTGAAGGACAAGATAGGACAAAGATTAATTTTTAGGATGAAAAAATTTTTAGTAGCTTTATAGTTTAAGGAGAAAGAGCCCCTGGAATAGGAGAGACTAGAAACTTATTTTTTATTCAAACTTTATTCCAAAGTTTACCTGTCATTTTTGACAGAGTCTCTAGTTCTCTGGCAGCAGAAGGTCCCAAAGCAATGGTGTGAATGATTGCACCACTCTGTTTTACCTCCTCAAAGCAGGAACTTATTGCATCATCTTCCCCATCTGTTAGTAATATGATTTCAGAACCAGAAGTACTCTGGTTGCTCTGGGTGATTACCTGATAGTGAGAAGCCAGGTTATTAATTACAGAATACCATATCTTATTATGTTTTAAATTAGAATGAACCTGTTCTTTGGGCTTGGAAACATCTTTAGTCCTTTGCATCAGAGTAAACAAGGAGACTTTTTTGGCATTGTTATTTTAGGCTGAATTGACATATGGAAATGAGTGTAATATACATTGGTCTTATAGGTTTTCAAAGTTGAGTGTTATTGCTTCTAATCCATTCAGGTATTCATTCTTCTGCTACCCAATAGAGGAAAAATAAAATACTTGAAATAATGCCTGGAACATAGTAAGTGAATATTAGCTATTGTTTTTATTATTATCCCAGGAGATAGTTGGGGTAGAGGCAAGTGACACAGGCAGTTCTGAAAGACTGCATTTCAAGTCACGACCAGCGGTGGGTTGCAAGGTTGACTGATGTGGAATGTCCTTTCAAATGCATTTTATTTGGTCACTGTTGTAGAATCTCAGTATTTCCGGGGATGGGGGGAGGAGGGGGAGGTTGACCTGCTATGAAGAGGAAAGCTTATAAATGTGTAAATTACTATAAATATTTTTTTTTTCTTTTCGTCTTTTCCTGGATTCTACTAGGAATATTGGCCAAGAGCTTTGGTGTTAGATATCTGGAGAGTAAATTCCAGATCTGTCATTTGCTAACTAGAAGAGCTAATGTTTAGTTTTTCTCAAGACTACATAGGAAAGTACGTACACATATATTGTATAGTATATATAGAGTTCTATAGATGGGTTAGTGGAATGATTAATTTTATGGACTTTGGAATCAGAAAGACCAGGTTTTGAATTCTACATCTGTCAATTATTGACTATATTATCTTAAGAAAATTTAATTATTTTGAACCTCAGTTTCCTAGTGTGCAAATGGGAATAAAGATATTACCCAATTCACAAAGTAATGGTAAAGATAAAATAAAATCATCCTTAGTGTAGGATATGGTTGATAAATGTTAGCTATCAATATTATAATTTTGTAAGTAAAATGCTTATATATTGATATGGTTTATTACGTAAGTAAGTAAGAGCTGCTTATGGCTCTGAATGTGTTTTGACAAAATATTTAGCAATAGACTTTGTGGTCAAAATATCATAAAATATATATGAAAATATATTTTAAAATATATGAACCAATATATGCTTATATTCTGACATATTCCCAATGTATAGTTCTTGTCATATTTTAGAAGTGAATAAATGTATATAAAAAGAATTATAATTTTTTTTTGAGACAGAGTCTTACTTTGTCACCCTCGTAGCTGTGATATCATAGCTCACAGTAACCTCAAATTCTTGGGCTCAAAGTGATTCTCTTGACTCAGCCTCCCTGGTAGCTGGGACTATAGATGCCTGCCACAACGCCCAGATATTTTTTTAAAGATGGGGTCTTGCTCTTGCTCTTGCTCAGGCTGGTATCCAACTTCTGAGCCCAGGCAATCCACCTACCTTGGCCTCCCTGAGTGCTAAGATTACAGGCATGAGCCAAAGCATCGGCCTGTAATTATTATCATAATACTTTCTTAAGCATTTACTTATCTCACATAACTTCCATAATTAAATGAGAGAGGTACTATTAATACTTACATTACTTTGGTTGGGGAAACAGACATTTTGAGTTGAGTTGCTTACTCAAAATCATTTAGCTAATCAATGTTAGCCAGGATTCCAGGTTTGTCTATATCCAAAGCCTGCCCTCCTCTTTAAACCAATGTTTTATAACAGACACCATGAGGAAAGTTAACAGATGCTATTAATCAATGTCCAGGATGACGGTAGCAATCTCTACTTTAAGGCAAAAATAAAATCTATTAAGGCAAAATAAAAATCTATATGTATATTTTTCCACAGTCCCCTCAATGGTATTATTTTCTGCTCACTGAAGTTCAGACTGTGGGAGTACTAGAGAAATGGGGAGCTCCTCAATACAATCATGACGATTGTGTGCACACTGAATTTTTCTTTCCTTACTTACCCAATGCAACTTACTACCTCAGGAGGATGTCAGTGGAACAATTGCACTCAGAGAGGTGCTAACTGTAACAATAGGTAAGTAGGAAAGGCTACTGTTTTTTTCTCGTAAATAATTGACCTTGATTAGGCCACAGTATGATTAAATGATGGACCCATGAACTCATGTGCCTTGTTCAAAGGTAACTGGACAAAATTAAAAGCAATAGTAAATAGCAGATGATATTTAAAAAGAAAAGTTTTTATTTTACCTGGAATCCTGCTCTGAGTCCACTGCAAATTGAAGTTCCACCATCAGCTACTTGAGGCAGCTTGGCGGTGATCTTTTGGTAAGTGTTATCATCAGTTATTTTTATAAGATTATTTTGGATTTCAGCAGAATTATCAAATGTGACCATCCCAGCCAAGGATTCCTTTTCAATAATTTGAATCAAGTAGAGTTCTGCCGCTTGATTCAATCGAAAGAGACGATCTTCCTATGAGAAAAAGGTGTGTGACCAACTCCTGAGACTGTTCCACTCTTGATGGATTAATGACAGATGCATGGACCATAGATCATGATAGTAATTAATTGATATATTTAAAAATAATTGATATATTAAAAAATTAATTGATATATTTAAAAATTCATTCTGTTTAAAAAGTTGAAGAAAATCTTAAGAAATCAGTTATGTTAAACTTGGAAAAGCTTTAAAAGTCTCTCTCTATATATAGACTTTTAAAGCTTTTCCAAATATATATATTTGTTTTTTGGGTTTTTTTTTTTGAGACCTAGTCTCACTTTGTCACCCTTGATAGAGTGTTCTGACATCACAGCTCACAGCAACCTCAAACTCTTGGGTTTAAGCGATTCTCTTGCCTCAGCCTCCCAAGAAGCTGGGACTACAGGCACCCGCCACAATGCCTGACTAATTTTTTGTTGTAGTTGTCATTGTTGTTTGGCAGGCCAGGGCTGGGTTTGAACCTGCCAGCCCTGGTGTATGTGGCCAGCGCCCTAGCCGCTGAGCCAAAATTTGTATTTCTATTAGCTAAAATACTTAAGAGGGCAAAAGATTATCTTACTGTTTTCATGCTTCCAGATTTATCAAGTACTAAACAGACTACTCGCTGTTTAGACTTGAGCAATGAAACTGTAGGACGGGGTGGTGGGTTCTTTCCCATCATGGGAGATACATTCTGAAAATCTTGAGATTCCATGATTATGTCCCATGTGCTTTTGTGATTGCACATTTTGTTTTGTAGGTTTGGAGCCTCCGTGTTGTGTGTTTCTGCTGTACAAAATTCAGTTACCTGAAGAGAAAAAAATCAATTAGAACACAAGATTACAATAATTTGTGAGGTATTACTTTCCTTTTCAAATATGTAGCTAACTAATTATTCTCCAAGTTTTGAAATGTAGCAACTTGGAAAATTGGTCTCACAAACTAGAGAGGAATTCAGAAAGAAATCATCTTGCCATAAGCCTCAGCTTATAAGAAATATGTTTAGTAGTGTCATTTTATTATTTTAATGCTCTCCCCATGCCAAGTCTTTAGCTGTAAGCTCAGATTTAGAAGAACTAAATTATTAAATCTGTATACCTTTGATCTAAGTTTTAAGTTTATCTTGTTTCTGATATGGCTCTGATCTTCCAAATGGGGTTTTATTGAATGGGAGAAAACTATAGTTTTCAATCAAAGCAATAATTTATAACCAAGTCTTGCTAATAGGAATTGCCTGTGAAACCTGATTCCTCTTTCCCCTACCATGACTGGTATTGCCTTTATTCAAGTTTCTCACCTGCTGGTTGCCCTGGCCTTCTATCTGGTCTCCCTGTCTCTGCTATCAGCCAACTATTCTATCCTTCACAATTAGGATTACCTTCCTGAAAGAATAAAGCTGATCACATCAGCAGTCTAAAAGCTAAAAGGGTAAAACTGAAACTTTAAGCTTTATAGGTCAGTATTTCTTGTTTCAACCTCATTTCCTGCCTATTGCTCATCACGCGTCCTTTGTTTCTAACATGCTGAATTTCTTTCTGTCTTTAGAATATGTAAGAAATTTTTATTAGGGTCTTTGCTAACCCAGATGGTAATTGTGTGCAAATTAGAAAAAGGCACCCTTTTCTAAAGTTACTTTACTGCTGTATGCCTGCAAATTGTTCTAATAAATGAAAATCTTAATGACAATGATGCAAATAATTTAGGCAATCCTGAACTTGCACAGTCATGCATGGCATCTCTGCCTTACTGCACTCGTTGCTTTTGTAAATCTGTCTCCTTGTATAGAATACCTTTCCCCTTCCTGCTTTGGCAGATTCATATTCATTTTTTTTCAAATCCCAGTTCACAACTCATCTCTTTGGAAATGTTTTCTGATCTCCAGTGGGTGATGATTGCTGTTCTCATAGCTCTTGGTTCATATCTCCCTATTTCTTCTTAGTTTGTATTATATTTTTTCTTGTACCTCTACTTTTCTCACAAAGCTGAGTTCCTCAAGTTGTGTTTATTCTTTTGTTTCCAGTACCTAACATAGTGCGGAGCATGAAGTAGGAACAATGAAGGTTGAGGTAAGGAAACAATGGACTTAAATATCCAATATTTCAGATCAGGTCTCTCCTGAGCTTATGCCCTGGGTACAGATGCTATGCAATACATTTAAATTGTGTTACGATAATTAGAAGTTAGTGTTATTCTGGACAAGACACGTGGTTAAAGTATAGTACTTATCTCTGAGCCGTGTCTTATATAATTAGTTGCCCTTCATGTTTTAGCTACATAATCTTCTTATATAATCCTCAGATAGAGGGCATGAGTTACCTCCTTCTAGTCAAATGCTTTTGGAATTTTTAGTTTGGAACAGACAGTACATATAATAAATATTCTGATTCTCCTCTTCTGTCACATGATTTGATATCTGCTTGCATACTGAACTTTCTGATTAGCCTTTGTTGATGCAGATTCAGCAGGTTAAAGAACTTTAAATTTTATCACAACTAATAGATCTGTGTAAGTATTTGTTGGTAGTGATTTGTTTTATGAAAATTTGCTTCTTTCAAGAAAGTTATTCTTACTATGTAAGGTAGTGTAATTTATTCTGATTTGTTGTTTCTGACAACTTTCATATTTTAAAATTTTTTTATGTTTAGAAACTTTCATTAAGTAATTTTAATATGTTTGCATTAATTAAGATTGGGCTTATCTTGGGAAAGAGACAACTGGCTTTTTGTCTAAATATTTTATAAATTTAAAAAATTAAAAATTTTTACTTACCTTGTGCAAGTACTATGGTAATACTTTACATTAGTTCTTATAAACCTAACTCCATTGACAATGTGAATTATGAATTATAATTCCCATTTAAAAGGTAAGAGAGCTAACCCTCAGATTTAGCAGTTTTCCCAGAGTGAAACAGCTTGAAATGACAGGCAGATTTTCAACCTCAAGTCTATCTAACTTCAACATACATTTTCTTATGTACTAAGCTTTATACATTTAAACTAGATATTTCAGGCCAAAGATTAGCCTTGGAGCCTTATTGTGTTGTTATTATTTAATTTGGCTAGATACATTGGTAGTTGTGGATTTTTTTTCCTTATGTCTGTTCTATGGAGACAAAGTATATGTTTTTATAATGCCAGTTTGTAGTGGCTGGTGTGCTTTAGTGTTAATAAAAAATCTAGAATGGCATTCCTTTCCAAAGCCATGTTCTATGCTAGTATGGCTAACACTTAGAAAAGGGATTAAAAGTAAGGTTGTAGCCCTATATATAAATCCACAGAAGTCAAGGGAGCAAAAAGATGTTCTATGAGTTTATTGTGTGATGCTAATGAGAAGGGCACAGGGCTATACATCGAAAGAAAAGAAATGGGTTAATAAGAAAAGATGAGATAATTTCCAGACATACCCTGACATGGACTGGAGAAAATGGCCTTTAATTAATTGTCTTATTTTCCTTCCTTTCTATTAGTACACATAATTTTATAGTAGAAAATCTAGCTTCCCTCATTAATTTTTTCTGAAGGGTTCCCTTGTGTGACTGAAAATAGAAGGTACTTACGGAATCTAGACTTTGCATAAACATTATGGATTCTTTTGCCATCTGGGACTTGTCTGGGATAAATGTGCATTTTGCTTCATACAGCCCCGTCTTTGAGTCACGTCTACATGGCCTTGTTATACAGCTGCCCCCCTGGCATTCCTTGAAAACCACATTAGTACCAGTGATCTGTGTGGAACATCTACAATGAGAGAATTAGATTATATATATATATATATCTAAGATGAGGCAAATTATGAATAAGGACCAACCTCTTAAAATCTTTCCCTGATAATTGCTGTAGACAACTGCTAAGTGTCCAATCTTTTGGACATCACATTTTCACAGCCCAGTAGGTATAAGTTTTGCCTCTGTTTACCACTAATTTCAATAAGAACAAAGTTGTCAGTTTATATTTATGAAACATTCACCACTCACTAGTGTGATTAGCAAATCTATTATCCCCGTGACTTTGAGCTAAAAGTGATAGTTACTAACTCACAGGGATGTTGTGATGATCAAAGATATACAGAAATTGCTTCTTAGTGGGGAAGGAAGAATCAAAATTATGCTTAAAATTCTCTTAAATTTCCATAGGTAGTATACATGGATTTATATTTATAGAATTTTTCAACTTACATTTTGAGAACTACTTAGCTAGACTGAAAAAAGAAATAAAAATAATACCTGTGTGGAAATGCTCATACATTCAGACCGTTTGGTCTTCATGGTAAAGATGATTCGTCAAGTCCCAGGAAGGGAATGTAGGGGTGGGCAGAGTATGGGTAAAGGATTCTAAAGAGTTTCTGTTTACATACAGGATTTACTCCCATTTTGTGTTAACATTAAACTTTATAACTTTAATCCACTTTAATAAATTTGTCTGTATTGTAAGGATTAAGGGGAACAGTGAGTCATATCTTCCAAGAAACTTAGTTCCAGCATAGGCCTGAAAGTTAAACTTATATATGATGTAACTTCACTGCCTCAAAGTGCTTGGCATGCAATAGGAGCTCAATAAATGTTTTAGACGTTTATTTTTGCTAATGTATCTTTCTTTATGACCAATTGTAAGAAAATTCAGTCACTTTTTATCACTTTATCAAATTTTTGTTTGATACATTCTTTGTTTAGCTTTTAATTTATGCCAAAGGGTTAAAAAAAAATCACATTCCCTAAGAATCTTAAAGTCTAATGCAGAAAATAAAGTTTCATGGACAGTTACTGCCCAGTAATATAAGTATGAGAAAAATCTGTAGAACACTCCCAAGGGTATCTAACCCCAAATGGAGGAAGAGAAAATATTTCTTTAGGTAAGAAATACTTAAAAAACTAAGTCTCAAAAGATGAACAGGTGTTATTTGGTTAGGGAGAAGTTGTGGGGGATGAGAGTGGGAAGAATGTGTCCTGGGCTGAGGGTCCAGTCTGCTTAAAGACCTAAGTCAACTCAGTGGAGATGAAGCAAATAACACAAAAGAGGGGAGATACATTTTTCTATCAGTTCTCTAATATATTTTTTATCTCAAAGAATTATTTCCTGGTATATTAATTTCCATTATTCTTCAGTACTCTTTAAATACTCCATGTGCTTGATATTTTTAACTTGGAGATTTAAACATCTCATCTGTTAGTAATAAGGCCTACCTATATCCACCCAAAATTATATTCCTTAAAAAATTAATTTACTTGCTTATTCTTTTGAGAAATAGATTTTTTTAAGATCAAGATTATATAAAAATTCAGGTGGTGCCTGTGGCTCAGTGAGTTGGGCGCTGGCCCCATATACTGAGGGTGGCGGGTTCAAACCCGGCCTCTGCCAAACTGCAACAATGACAAAAAATAAATAAATAAAAATTTAAAAAGATTATATAAAAATTCATGATAAATATAAATAATAAAAATAAATATATTTACCATGGAACTCTAGTAGCTTAATTAATTTCAGTGAAACATTTATATTAAAAAGTTGTGAATCAGTCAGAACAAAAGAGATCACAGATATCTTGGGGTTAGGCTATAGTTTTTTACTTTTTCCTTTGCCCTTATTAACATATTTTTAGTGTAATCCCTGTGAATACTGAAATGATTTCCAATTCTGAATTGACTTTGATTCCAAGGTGGATATTGCAGTAAACTGTATGAATATTCAACCACTTGAGATAGCCTTCATTTGCCTAGCCTAGAAACTTAAGGAGGCATAAGTAAAAAGTTTTGAAAACAGATTTGTTTAGTACAGTGATACCTTGTTGCTTCAATAGTGTTTTTTCTGGAAATATAGAATGGCCGGTCCAGGTTATACTCATCAAATACTCCCCACTGGAGATGGGCCCACTCATGGACAAATATTCTTCCTATGAGAGGATATTGCCACTTAAAAATTTATAGTTACAATATTTTAGGATAGATTTCTTACATTTTAAGTGTCTTTGCCCATCTCCCCAGCCTAATTGAGACAAGGAACTCCAGAAACTGATTCTTTTCATTAGGCCAAAAAAGTTGAAATGGGTTAGTGCCAATAAGTGACTAATTTTATTATTAAAAACACTTGCACAAAAAGAAATACAATGAAGTTGAACATAGCCAGAATATTTCCAAGTAAAAGTAATACTTAATACCTGTTTTTCTCTTCTTAAATCTTTAAAATATGAATTATAATGTTATTTTTTTCCCCAGTGGAAATCAGAAGTATAAAATAGATATTCCTACCTCGGGGCCCATACGTAGGTAAATTATTACTCAACAAGAAGTTTGGAGTGAAATGTATATATCGTCCCTTTTCTCCACATTGTCCATATTGAAGTGTATAGGGCTCTTCTCCATATTTCAGATAAGGATCAGCAACTATGACGTCTGCCTAAAAAAGCAAAAGGACAAATGAACAAAAACAAACTCCTGGAGCAATAGAAACAAGGACTTTCCGTATACATTAAGAAAAGTTATATTACTGATTTAATGACTAAATTAGTGATTAGTAATTACTAAAAAATTACAAGTATTTATTTTTAAAAGACACAGAAAGAAAGAAGAGGTTTAGGAACTAAATTAAATAACCTACCTGGTCGTATGATTCTTGTTTTGGCATTAAGTACTCAGGGTTTGACTTCCAGGTCATTGGAATTAAAATGCTTACACTCCTGAAATAAGCTCTTCTTTTAGTGGCATGAAACAAGTAAGTAGAAGCTTCAATTACCATTTCCTAATACAATGAAAAATACCTTGTGTAAAAGTTTCATAGTAAAGTGAACGTAAAATATATATGTAAACTAGGAGAGGTAAATCTAAGCTTCCTTTCCCTAAACATTTGGCAAAAACTGACAGTTGAATATTACTACATTTCCTCAATCTATAAAGTCCTCAGTTTCATATGCTTAAAAATCAACTTTCTGGTTTTTACCTGTCCAGATCTGCAATCAGCATTGTGGGTTAGAGATGGGAATGAAGGTGCCAGGTGAGTTATAAAGGTGATTGAGATCAGGAGCCTGTTGACAAGTTGCTTATTTAGTCAAACAGACATACTTATGGGTTGTTTAAATAAATTAGGAATTTAAAGTTTGGTATATTATTATATTGGACGTGAATTGAAAAAAATTTTTGCTCAGTTTATTTTTAGTTATTCTTCACATATGGACTGTGTTCATAAAAGACAAAGCTTTACCAAGAAGTAACAAAAATGAAAATACATTGGTTTCAGATCTCAGTTTTGTTACCTAGTGTAAGACCACACAAATCACTTAACTTCTCTCATTGATATAAGGATAACATCTTGTTCTTGACCTCACAGGGGTATTGGGAGAATCAAAGAATATATATTAAAATGCTATATAGGTATTGTGTTTGATTATACTGATTAATACAAATAAAATTAGGCAGATAAACCAGCTTTAAATATGCAATATTTTCTTTAATATAAAACACATATAATTTCTTTAATTTTCCAGAGTGGAATAAATATGAACAAGTGAAAAGTTATATCAGATAATAAACCTCTAGGGCAGTGATTTTCAACTGGTGTACCAGGCATACTGGTGTGCCACGAAAAGATCTTAGGTGAGCTTGGAAAATTTTTAAAGATCACTAATTAAATTATTTTCAAAAGAAGTTCCAGGCCCAGTAAGTGTGTACATACATACATACATATATATATATATATATGTATATATATATATATTTTTTTTTAAACTTTTTTTTTTTGATCAACATAATTCAAGTGTGCTAGAGAAGTTTAACTGTAAGTTCAGGTGTGCTGTGAGATTAAAAAAAGTTTGAAAAACACTGCTCTAGGGCTTAGTTATTTGAACTTTATAAAAAGTAACTTTAAGAGGTAAAATTTGAGGATAATTTTCCACTCATTCCAAAGTATTTCGATTAGCTTAGTTGAAAAAATATTAGTAATTTGGATTTTTAATAACTTATCAGGGGGATGCTAATAGTATTTATATATAATTAAGACATTCTTAAACTAAGCAGATATTGATCTTCTTGACAGTATCTTTGACTAGTATTGAAGCAGTTTTGGCAAGTTATAACTCTATATGAGTGCACATGCCTTGACAACATTCACTAAAAATAGAGAAACAAAATGTATGGATAATAAAACTTTCTCTTACCTTTATTTTTTGAATCAGTTTTTCATCTTCTGGTACACTGGGGTTAATTGCGATGACGATTCCATCATATCCATTATTACTAAAACTTACCATTGAGCTTTTCACTCCCAGGAAGAGATGCAAGGCAAAGAGGAGAAAAATATTCACACTGAATTCCATTTTTGCACATTATATTAAACTTCTTGGAAAGGTAGGGAGGGTATTTATGCACCGCTTAATTCAGGAATTTGAACTAAGACCAAAATATTTGCATACAGATAATATAGTAAATTATGAAACTATCTTGGTGAATTTCCTTATCTTACTCATTCTAAAGATTTAATTGTTAGGAAGCAACGGACATTATACTGAACACATTTATCATATTTTCTAAGACAGCCGATTGAATTGAGGCATTCTTTTAGGTTGTGTGGTTGTCATCATAGTGGTGGGAGGTCATTATTATCATTGTCATCACCGTCAAATGGTATTAGAGATCTAAGTCCCAGGAAGTGTTTAGAGAGAAGTACTCTATAAAGGGAGGAGGAACTGAAATTAAAAGCATCAGTAAAGAGCAGATGAAAAAGGCCTGTTTTAAGAAACAGAATAAAGGAACTAGCGTAGGAGTGGTAGTGAAGTAAGTGTGCGTATTTCCTTCTTTAGATGGGAGTGATATAAGTGGTTTAGATCAGCTATGATCAAGGGGAATTTTCTTTATTACCTTCTGGGCTATTTGGTATACTTTAGTTTTTAATTATTATTGAATGCTTTCAGTCCTTGTGTAGCATGAAAACTTAGTATGCTTAAATTAAGATTTCCTTTTTGGATTGAATGCAGTTGTTCCTTAGCTTATATGTATGCTTGTATGCATAGCATTGAGTTGGCCTTGGGGTCAGATGGATCTAAACCTGACACTTGCCTTGGTCACTTAACATTGTCAGAGTTGTATGGCTCTCTTTTAGGCCTAGTTTCTTCTCTGTGTTAGCAGCACAATTATGGGATGTTGGAAGAATTAAGTGAGATAATCTTTGGAAAGCACTTCATACAAGACTTTTTTTTCTTTTAATGCCCTAGGTTGAACAGAATGTGCAAGACTTCTGAGGCCTAATAATCAATTAAGAAATATTATCTGTTATCATTAAACATAATATATTATGAATACAAACCTTGCTATAAATTTTTGCCAATTAAATTCTATGTTTTCACTGGCTTATTTTGAAAAACTTTTAAAGATAGTCTTCTAGTGTTTAACTGTAGAATAAGGAGTCACCAAGCCTTCCTGGGAACAACTAGAAAAGAAACTGTCGGAGTGAAACTATTGCATATAAACTTTTTGAAATGTTCTTGATTAATTCCCATCTTTGGACAATATCCTATCCTTGATTATTCAGCTTAGATGTAGCTTTACCCGTAAAATCCTCCCAAATCATTCATATTAGAAGTAATCTTTCTTTGAACTTGTTTGAACCACCATATTCATGTATTTCCCGTATTACATTTGTTATTAATATACATCATGTATCTCCCTACTACATTATAAACTCCTTGAAGGGAAGAGATTATTTTTTCTGAGTTTAACCTCCTTCAACCTCAATTTCCTTAACTGTTAAATGAAGACAGTAATGAAACTGCCCTTACAAATTGATGAAGAAGTGCAAAGGGAGAGCTAAAGGGCCCCCAAACTCTGTGAAAGAACAGGTCCAAGTTATAATAGAGATAATAATCAAACTCTGTGAAGGGACAAGGTTAGAAAAGTAATGATAATAATCAGCCACTGTCCCCTTGTTTGCTTAATAATAGTCACCGTCCTTGTTTGCTTCTCTGTATTTGCTGTCCCAGACAGCATGGGGGTAGTTGTAAAGATTCTTAACTTTACTCTGTAGAAAACATCACCTGTTTGGAACCTCGGGGTAGTTCTTAAGACACCTTCCAGGTCCTGCATTTTAGGGGATTGACTGACCCACCCAGACCAAGGAACTAACTCAACTGGTCTTGAACCCCCCCACCCAAGGAACTGCATTCCAGTGAATCAGCGACCTACCCAGACCGCGCTCGATACCAAGAGGCTGATGGTTCTGCCCTGAAACCAGCCAATTTAAGCAGACTCTGAGTGACTAATCCTTTTCCCACAAAACTCTTCTTTAAAACCCTGTCTCCCCAGTTCCTGGAGAGATGGATTTGAAAAATTTCTCCTGTCTCTTTGCTTAGTGCTGTGCGGAATAAACTCACTCTCTACTGTCTCTGGACGTGGGCTTCCTTGTGGGCAGGAGACGGATGAACCTGTGGGCAGCAACAGTAGTAACTTTCTAGAAGGAATGCTGTGAAGGTTATGTGAAATAACATGTGTGAAAACACCATTATAAGTGTGGGTACGCAGTGTGTTCCAAGCCCAGTGCGCTGATCTTTAGAGAGTGTAGAAATGAGTAAAACACAAGCACTGCCTCCAAAGAACCTCTAACTCAGCGGAATGGGTTAGATTAGAATAAAAAAGATTAGACTAGAGTTAGTGTTTCTGTTTCTTTATCTCTCTCTTGTCCTCTGAAAGGGTTTAACATGTATATTAGCACTTCTTATTCTATCTTCTATGTCTTTTCAACTGTCAGAATTACTTTTTATTTGTTTTCCTAAGCTGCTTCCCTGGATATTTTCTTTTAATTTATTTATTCATTTAATAAAATTAATAAATTTATTTAATAAATTAATAAAAAGGCGAATTAAATTTTAATTCACCTTTCAGACCACAAATTTTCACTTTTATCTGTGATTCATTGTGGTGTTAAAAACTTATTTTAATTAAAAATTTCTTATTTTTTATTTTCTTTGGTATTTTATTATATCTGTTTGCTTTTTTTTTTTTTTTTTTTATATATATTTCAAACCTTCCTTGTGATGGTTAATTTTAGTGTCAGTTTGACTGCACCAGGGGATGTCCACTTATCTGGTAAAACATCATTTCTGGCTATGTATGTAAGAGTGTTTCTGGAAGAAATTAACATTTACATCAGTAGGGTGGAGAAAGAAGATCTGTCCTCACCCATGTGGGTAGGCATCGTCCAATCGTTTGAGGGCCTGGATACAGAAAAAATGAGGAGAAAAGGTGAATTCACTCTCTATTCTGGAAATGGGATATTCATATTCTCCTGCCCTTGGACATTGGAGCTTCCCTTGTTCTCAGGCTCTCAGCTTCAAACTGAGAGCTATATCATAGGCCCTCCTGGTTTATAGGCCTTTGGACGTGAACTGAATTACACTGCTAGTTTTCCTGGTTCTCTAGCTTGCAGACAGCATGTGGTAGGACTTCTTGGCCTCCATAATCATATGAGTCAATTCCCATAATAAATGTTCTCTTATATATCTCTGTAACCATATTCTATTGCTTCTGTCTCTGGAGAACTCTAACACATCCCTCTTATCTCTTTAAACTTAAAAAACATTTACAAAATTCTTAGCCTATATTCCATGTTAAATAATTCCAATAGTAATATTTTTATGAGTCTCATTAGATATATATATATATATGTATTTTACTGGATCTCACTCGTGGTTCCTTTTTACCTTGATGATCAGTGATGTTTGACCTCGACTTGCTCATTTTTCCTGGGAATTTATTTGCAGATCTTTGAAATCTTAGATGAGGAAGAGTTAGTTCCTCCATAAAGGAGGAACTGTGTCTGTTAAATATCTGGGTGCATTACCAGTCTGAGACTGCTTTCTTAAAACATATTTCCTCCATGGGACGGTTATTACAGAAAAAAATAGCTCTCAAGTTTTAGATCTTTTGGCTTATTAATTTGGGGAAAAAAATGTTTTGGCTTACTCCATGAGAGAAGTTAAAACAATTTTAGGAAAAAGACTTGATTGATGTAGCTTGGGCCAGATTCCAAAAATCAAATTATTTAATTATGGCTAAGAATTTGGTTAATAAGTTTTATGACTTAAGAGTGATCAAAGGTGAGTGGTGGTCAAAGAGAGTGGGTCATTTGGGAACATGAAAGCTTCTAAGGCAGTGGTCTCCATGGGGGTAGTAACCCACAGGACCTGTATTAAAGGGTCGCAGCATTGGGAAGGTTGAGAACCACTGTTCTAAGGGAACAACATGTATACAATGATGAGTGAACAAAGATTTCTGCTATATATGCTCTCATCATTAGAATGTCCAACATTTGTAGTGCTGGGTTAATAAGGGCCTAGCACACACTGTTTTTGTTCTTTCAATAGTTTTATTTTATTTTATTTTTTGAGACAGAGTCTCACTATGTCACCCTCAGTAGAATGCCATGGTGTCACAGCTCACAGCAACCTCAAACTCTTGAGCTTAAGCTATTCTCTTGTCTCAGCCTCCCAAGTACCTGGGACTACATCACCTGGCTATTTTTTGTTGTTGTTGTTGTCGTTGTTGTTTGGTAGGCCTGGGCTGGGTTCAAACCCACCAGCCCCAGTGTATGTGGCCAGCGCCCTAGCTGCTGAGCTACAGGTGCCGAACCTCTTTTAGTAGTTTTAAAAAGTAAAACCTGTGGCTTAAACATTCTGAAAACCCAGAGGGGTAAAATTAGGCAACTTACTAAACTTTTCTGGGCTTGCTCTGTGTCTACATCTTGATGAAAAGTTAGAATCAGTGCTCCTAGGGCCTCGGCATGAAAACACTATTATTTTAGGAGTTACATCTTCATTTATCAATAAATAATAATTTTGAACAATCCTTTTTTTTTTTTTTTTTTTTTTTTTGAGACAGGTTCTCACTTTGTTGCCAAGACTGGAGTGAAATGACATAATCATAGCTCACTACTGTCTCAAACTCCTAGGTTTGAGAGATTCTCCTGCCTCAGCCTACCATGTAGCTAGTGATACAGGTTCTCCTGCTCAGGGCTGGATGTGGATCTTTTTCAGGGCCTAAGCAAGTTCAATAGTCAACTGGATATTAGACCTTAAACAAAAGAGCCAGTCTGGTAAGTGTCCCAACTAAGCCGCCACTCCTGAGCAGAGAACACACCCTAAATAAGAGATAAGGTTTCATCTGGGCCGCTACTTCTGAACACACCCTAAATAAGAGATAAGTGTCTCACCTGAACTGCTCTTCCCAGAGCATAGACACACCCTAAACAAGAGATAAGCATCTCATCTGGCTCCCTAAGCAGAGAACACACCCTAAACAAGACCACATCCTACACAGGGATAGTTTTAAAATTAACTTCTGCCCATAGGGCCCTGGTGTCAAAGGATTGTAGCATGTACATTTCATCTCCCTGACCCCACCTCCTGCCTACAGGGTAGGAAAAGCTGCACAGAAACCCCTAGACACAAAGCCCAAATGCGTTACCGGCTCAGGAACCAGCCTCACTATATAGGAGGCTTTATCTCGCTTCTCTTTTTATTTATCAATAAAAATCTATCCCTTTACTTACTCATGGTGGTCCATGGATTCATTCTTTGAATCCCTGAGAGCAAGGACCTGGCAGAGAGAAAGAGATTTTGGTTACAATAGGACCATAGGCCTGTGCTAGGACACTTGGCAAATTTTTAATTTTTTCATAGACACAGGATCTCATTGTGTTTCCCAGGCTGGTCTCCAACTCTTGGCCTCAAGATGGTCCTCCTGCCTCTGCCCTCCCAAAGTAGGATTACAGGTGTGTGCTGCCATGCCCAGCCCAACCATGCATTTAATAGGCTTTTGTGAGTTCCTGTTATGGGCACAACATTTCACTAAACATTATGTGAATGATTTTAATCAATTCTTGAATTATATTAATTGTAAATTAATCTTGCTTCTACTTTGAAAAACACTCTATCAGGGATTATAGAGTCAATATGAACTATGTTTCTGAAGATTATTTATGAAATTTGAATATATTGTTTGATTCTAACTTTATGTCTATATGTGAATAGAAAATGTCTGAAAGGAAATAAACTGAAACTTTTAACATTTTCCCTATGTTCATTCATATTATAGTTCACTATTATTTTCTTCTTTATACTTTTTGCATATGCAGATTTTTCATAATAAATATGTTAATTCATAATACATGTAAAGCATTATTTTAAAAATAAACACTACAAATATTTATTACTTTTTATTGACACATGTAACTTGCATAGTTTGTTTTTTTTTTTTTCCTTATGGATGGTATCTCTCTGTTGTCCAAACTGGAGTGCAGTTGAGCAATCACAGCTCACCATAACCTCCCAAGAAGCTAGGATTAGAGGTGCATGCCACCAAACTCAGCTAATTAAAAAAATTTTTTTTTGTAGAGACAGAGTCTTCTTATATTGCTCAGGCTGGTCTCAAACTACAGGCCTCAAGCTACCCTACTAAAGTGCAGGGATTACAGGTATGAGCCACCACACTCAGCTTATAGCTTTTGATATATTTGGATATATTTGTTTTGGACAATCTTGAAATTTGAAATTATTTCTTAAACTTGGATGACTCATACTTACATACTCTGCCAAAATATCTTTTTTTAAAAGGGAATTTTGTTATATGTTATGTTTTGGTGAAAGAGATATGCCAACCAATTGTTAGACTTTACCTTTTGTTCAATTGTCCTCTTTAATTTACTGGTTGCCATTAGCAGTGTTCTTGAACTATAATTTACATATAAACTGATCTACAACCTGAGTTCAGATGATCATTATTTAGCTCCTTCCATATTATGCTTATCATCAGGGTTAAAAATAGAGATGGATGGTAGTTAGGGAGTGCTCACTGGATGATGGGAACTTTCTTCACTATCAAATTTGTGCCTCAGATTGGTGTGATTTTAAATTGTGATTATTTGTGTACATATAGTAAGTCTTATGCTTCCATGAGACAGAATATATATATATATTTAATCCACTCTTTTGATTAACATTTGGTGATGAGGGGAAACTTGCTGTTTCCCCCCAAAGTTTGCTGAAAGATCAACTAACAAGTAAGGCAGATTAATAAGAGGAAGACATTTATGTACCATGCGCATGGGTATGCCAATGAGATCCAGATACTTTTATACCTGCCTTTTAGATGCAAGGGGGAGATGAATATAGATAATTCTATTTAGGGACAATAAATAGTTGCTAGGGAGGATTAATAGAGGAGAACGAATGAATTAGGGGGTGCAGATTGGCTTGTAAATTAGCCTAAGAGACAGGTATTCCATTTAAAATAATTTGTGCCAGATCTGGTTGCATTCTTAAGCTTTCCAGCAATATACTGAGATAACAGGGAGGGGCAAGTAAGTCAAATTTTTTTCGAGACAGAGTCTCACAATGTTGCCCTCAGTAGAGTGCTGTGATGTCATAGTTCACAGCAACCTCAAACTCTTGGGCATATGCAATTCTCTTGCCTCAGCCTCCCAAGTAGCTGGGACTACAGGCGCCTGCCACAACACCTGGCTTTTTTTGGTTGCAGTTGTTATTGTTTGGCAGGCCGGGGCCAGGTTCAAACCTGCAAGCCTGGGTGTATGTGGCCGGCACCACTGTGCTATGGGTGCCGAGCTAGTCAAAGGTTTTTTTGATGGGTCCTTATGTTTATGCAGATAAAGGGGAAACCTCTTTCAAGGGCCTGTTGATCAAGGAGTCATATTTTGGGGTGAAATTTCCTAAGCTCCTATATTTATGTACAGCTACATCGCTAGTACATTTGACTTACTTACAGTATTGTTATCTACAGGCCCTATGCTGTATATGTAGAATTAGATCTCCAGAAATTATGTAACTTATATAATTAAAACATGGTACCCTTTAATCATCACTCCTCCGTTTCTTCCTCCTCCCAACCCCTGGTAATCACCATCCTACTCTCTGCCTCTTTGAGTATGACTATTTAAATTGAGATTATATAGCATTTGTGTTTCTGTTTAGATTATTTCACTTAGCATGATGTCCTCCAGGTTCATCTGTTTTGTTTAATGGCAAGAATTTTCTTATCTTTTTAAGGCTGAACATTCCATTTTGTATATATTTTACATTTCTTTATCCATTCATCCTTAATGGACTTGGGTTGTTTTCACCTCTTGGCTATTGTAAATAATGGTACCGCAATCCTACTTCTAGGTGTTTATTCAGGATTTAAATTACTTCAAATAAAAGGCCTAGAAGTAGGATTGCTCAATCATATCATAGTTCTATTTTAATTTTAATTTAATTATTTTTGAGACAGGGTCTCACTTTGTCACCCTTGGTAGAGGGCCATGGTGTCATAGCTCACAGCAATCTCAAACTCTTGGGCTCAAGTGATCCTCTTGCCTCAGCCTCCTTAGTAGCTGGGACTACAGGTGCCCGCCACAGTACCTGGCTAGTTTTAGAAACAGCTTCTTGCTTTTGCTCAGGTTGGTCTTGAACTCTTGAGCTCAAGCAGTCCACCCACCTTGGCCTCCCAGAGTGCTAGAATTACAGGTGTGAGCCACAGCTCCCAGCAGTAGTTCTATTTTTATTTATGTATTTTACATTTATTTCAGGTTAATGTGAGAGTACAAGCAAACAGGTTAAAATATTTGATTTTGTTAGGTAGAGTTTGTCTTGTGGTTATGTCCCACACACAAAAGCTGTGACAACCCCCCCTTACCCTATGCCCATTCAGTGAGAGCACCCCAACCCCTTACCCCTCCCTGTTACCCTTCCTCCCAACTTGAATTGAAATGAGTTTTTCTTCTATTTGGGCATGCATTGGATGACTACTGGCTTCATGTTAGTATTGATACATTGGATATTTGCTTTTCCATTATTGTGATACTTTACTGAGAAGATTGTGTTTCAGCTCCAACCAGGATATTACAAAAGATGTGAAGTCACTATCTTTTTTGATGACTTAATAGTATTCCATGGTGTGCAAGGAGCACAGTTTATTAATCCATTCCTAAGTTTATGGGCATTTAGGTTGTTTCTATGTCCTGACAATTGTAAATTGAGCTGCAATAAGCAATCTTGTGCAAATGTCCTTATGGTGAAATGATTTTTTTTTTCGTCTGGGTAGATGCCTAGTAGTGCAATTGTAGGGTCAAATGCGAGATCTAAACTGCACTCATTTGGCCTCTTTGGAAAGAAATATGGTAGTTCTATTTTTAGACTCTCCTCAGCTCTGGTGGGTGCTCAGATAAGGTTGTGAGGTGAGCACAAGCCTTTGTACCACTAGGGCCTGCTGGGCACCAGACCACCCAGCTCATGTCTCAGAATCCTGGTGCCACCACGCATCCCTTCTGCAATGACCACAAATGTCTTTAATTCCAAAAACCTGGCCTTTCAAGCACAAAAGATCTTGGGTAAAATGGTGTCCAGATTCATTGCCATTACTTTAATAGATGACATGAGCAGCAAGGTGCCAGATGAGTTCTACAGAGTGACCGAGGAGTACACCCAGAGCAAGAAGGAGGCAGAGAAGATCAAGACCCTCATCAAGACAGTCATCAAGCTGGCCATTCTTTACAGGAATAATCAGTTATCTCAAGTTGTGCTGGCACTGATGGAGAAATTTAGGAAGAAAGTTCATCAGCTAACCATGGCCAGTGTCTGTCAGGAGGATCACACCTTTGACCAGAATGTGTTGTCCAGGCTGTTGAATGAATTCAGAGAGATGCTCCATCTAATCATTCAGTATCACCTCACTGCTAAGTCATGTGGATGGAGTAATGTCTTGGATCAGTTTTTAGACTGTGAATTTTTAGCTGTCTTTTATAATACTTTTGAAATTTTAAACCCATTTACAAAAACTTTGTGATGGTATCAACAAAATGTTGAGTGAAGAGAACATATGAGCATGTGAATTAAGGTCATGACTGACCATGATTCATTTGAAAATGGATTGAAATGCATTCATTTTTATGCTCACGTTCTTTCATAATATTCTATCTTCCTTTTTGTTCTTCAATTCCCACTGAATTATTTTGATGGATTCATCTCTAAAATGAAGGGAAAAAAGAATTTTCTAAAGATTACACATATTTCAGGAAAAGTTTGCCCAATTCAGTTGTCAGACATTATTCATAATGCTTTTATGAGACTCGTTTTATTTGAAGAAAAGAATATTGCCAAAAATTCTGGTTAAAAGCTTCCTTATGGGTCAGAGATCATGGGAAAGATACATAGTTATATTAAGAAAAATAGGGATAGCTCCAGACTTTAAAACATTTTTTTAGGGCAGTTGCTGTGTTAGTGGCACATTGGATATTTCTAATGTTGTGCATTTTTTTTGTTGTGCATTTTTTACAATATTATGCATTTTGACTTACTTTTATTCCTTCCTATGTATATCTTACCTCTTTTGAAAGCCAACAACTTTCTCTTGCTGTAATTACTCCTGTTGAAACAATTTCATTTTCAAAACTACCGTTAATTGTTTCGTTAAAGATTTTGTCATTCAAGAATTAAGTCTACTATTAAAGATGGCGGCCGAGTAACAGCTTCTCTGCAACTGGGCACAGCGAGTCCGGGGAGACAGGACTCCAGACATCTCTGGCCAGTGGGATCTGCCAATAATCATCCCTTTGAGGATACAGGGAGCCAGCAAGGGACTTCTGGACCCCAAGAGGAGGACAAAAACAGAGAACTGGCAAGTGGTTGCATGTGTTCGATTGACCTAATCACCCTGGCAACCGTGAGTACAAGCAGCAGTGAGACTACAAACCAGAAGGGCCTTACATGTGAACTGTTTTGGTGTTCTTGGACTTGGCACTCAGTTGAACTGCCTTGGGGAGAGCTTGAGCAGGACTGTGGAGAACTTTGGGCATTGTCTGGAGCCCCAGACTGAGCTACTGAGGTGGGCCCAGGAAGTCATTGGGAAAAAACTGCCCCGGAAAGCTCTGCCCTCAGGGTCCCAGAGCAAGGATTGGGTGGGACAAAGTAACCTAGTGACTGAGCAGCCTAAAGGCGGGGACTGAACTGCCTTATAGCCTTAATCCTTAGAAGCAGAGTCAGACGGTTTTGGCACACGGGAGCCTTGGGCTTTTGCCCTGGGTAGAGTGCCGTGATGTCACAGCTCATAGCAACCTCAAACTCCTGGGCTTGGCACCGCCCAGACCTCCATAAGAGCTGTGCAGCAGCCCCCAACCGGTGACCTGCACCCACTGGCCTCCGCATTCTCTGACTAGGAACTGTGAGAGCCACGCAACCCTACGTCCTCCCTCCTGTGTCCTCCCAGCCTAAACACTAGCCCATTCATCTGGCCAGGGACCCTGGTAGCTGCGTACCCTCTGGAGTCCTCCCTGCCTCTGCACAGAGCCCTTCTCCTGGCCAGAGACTGCTGGAGCCTTGGGCTCTCTGTGCCAAAGTCACTGGGCGCCAGGCACTCCCAGAACCATGCAAACCAACCTCAGCCCTGTTGCTGGATCTGGCTGTGTCACACACTGGAGCTGCTTCCACAACCAAAACTCCCTAGCTAGCGCAGCCCCAGAGGAACTACACCGGGTCACTCCCTACAAAGATCCAGCAACAATAGAGTGAACCTACTGGGGTCTAATCTTGGAGAGACACCTCCCCAACTCTGAGGATGGTCAGAGGCAATGGTGAAAAACAACCATGAGGCAAAATCAACAGAAAAACTCTGGCAATATGAATAATCAGAGTACATCAACTCCCCAAGGATCAATGGGACAGAAACAACACGAGACCCCGTGCACAAACAAATAGCTGAGATGTCAGAAATTGAATTCAGGATCTGGATAGCAAACAAGACTGAATTAGAATTCCAAAAGTTATCTCAAGAATTCAACGGATTCAAAGACCAAATGATTGAAGATTTTGAATCATTGAGACAAGAAGTTGCATCCCTCAAAGATCTGAGAAACACAGTAGAATCCCTCAGTAACAGAATGGAGCAAGCAGAAGAAAGGATTTCTGACATTGAAGACAAAGCTTTCAAATGCTCCCAAACCCTCAAA
>CAUYPK010037130.1:0-15810 GCA_963574355.1 Loris lydekkerianus | reverse complement strand
GACACAGGAGGGAGGACATAGGGTTGTGTGGCTCCCGCAGTTCCTGGTCAGGGAATGCGGAGGTCCCGGTGGGTGGGGGTTACCGGTCCCGGGTCGCTGCACAGCTCTTATGGACATCTGGGCTGCACCAAGCCCAGGAGTGTGAAGTTTCTATGAGCTGTGAAGTCACCACACTCTACCCAGGGCAACAGCCTAAGGCTCCAGTGTGACAAAACCGCCTAATTCTGCCCCTAAGGATTAAGGCTGTAAGGCAGCTCAGACCTTGCCTTTAGGCTGCTCAGTCACTAGGTTACTTTGTCCCGCCTGATCCTTGCTCTTGGACCCTGAGGGCGGAGGTTGCTGGGGTAGTTTTTTTCATAATGTCTTCCTGTGTCCAGCTCAGTGGCTCAGTCTGGAACCCCAGACAATACCCAAAGTTCTCCTCACTCCTGGTCAAGCTCTCCCCAAGGCAGCTCAACTGAGAACCAAGTTCGAGAACTCCAAAACAGTTCACAGGTAAGGCCTGTCCGGTTTGCAGTCTCACTGCTGCTTGTACTCACAGTTGCCGGTGTGTTTAAGTTGATCAAACACACGCAACCACTTGCCAGTTTTCCACTGTTTTTGTCCTCCTCCTGGTGTCCTTAAGTCCTTTGATGGATCCCTGTTTCCTCAAAAGGATGATCATAGGCAGATCCCATTGGCCAGAGATGCCTGGAGTCTTGTCTCCCCAGACTCACTGTGCCCAGTTGCAGGGAAGCTGTTACTCAGCTGCCATCTATAATCTCTCCTTTTTTTTTTTTTTTTTTTTTTTTTTTTTAAATCTATTCCCCTGGTGTGTGAGTGCATTGAGAGCTGTGCCTTTATCCTTTCTATTCTATCTACTACAGTGAAGAGACCATACCTTGGAAAATAAACTGCATCCCTTCCATTGTGTAGATGTAGGAAACAAAATTGAGGTGAAGGGAGACTTTCTCTAGCACCATAAATGAGTAGCACTCTCGTAATAGAGGTTTAGCTGCCTCATATGGCAAAGTCTCTAAGATACGAGACATAGAAGGCACAAAATAAAAATGCCTTCCTCATCTTCACGTGCAAGCATAGGCTGGCCCAAACTGGCAACTTAAATTAAGTTTCCAGGAGGATGCATTGTTTGCCAATTTCTAAATTGAGAATTGATCCAGGGCTCATCAGAATACACTGAGATGAGCACTGTGTAAACATGGTTGTTTTATGTCTTTAGTATATTCAGTCACTTACACTCATTTCTTACACCTTGCACATTATTAATCTATTTATCACACTATGGGCCCAGCATAAACCAAAAGTGATATTTCTTTCCTTTTACTTCTGCAAACATCTGTTATTTCTAAAAAAAACACATCTGTAACTACTAATAAATATTTTTGTGCCTACAACATACAAAGTCAATTTGCTAGACTTATTCTTGTCAATGCGTATCAGAAGTTCTTCACATTGACCTTTGATATGGGAGGAATTGTGTCTGTACAGAGTCATATGTTAAATTCCTAATCCCCAGGAGTTCAGAAAGTGGCCTTATTTGGAATAGGGTCAATTTAAAATGAGGTCTTCAGTCTATTGCTATATTCTCTTGGCCTTCTACGTAGGGGAAAGTGGACACAGATGTGCACACATGGAGAGTGGTGGGTGAAGAGGAAGGCAGAGATCAGGGTGACACTTCTGCAAGCCAAGGACCACCCAAGATTATGAGCAGGTAGTGGGACAGAAGCTCTTCTTACAGAGGAGCTCTGTTCAAGGCAGTAAGGAAACAAGAAGCTGACTTAGGAAATGACTGCTCTGAGCCACACCTTGGGTTTGGTTTTCTCATATTTTTACAACTAAATATCAAAATGAAGTAGCTGAGAAAAGTAGCAAATAAATAGCTCACTCGTGTTTTATTGTTAGGACCCCTGGAGCTCCGTCTTGTCCAGCCTCATTTACCAGGACACAATTTGAGGTCAGGGAAGAGTCTCAGCAAGCATTGAAAAGCATGTATGTACCCAGCCTTGTCTGAAACATATCTGCCCCTTCCATGGTCTTGAATTGAACTTGTCAGTGAGTCAAGGATGTAGAGACTCTCAGCCTCAAGCAAATATCACATGATCCTAATTAGCTTTATTTGGGGAGTTCCTTCAAGACTCTTCTCATGCTCAGTTTTTCCTGCCTTTATTCCTTAACTCCACTTCTTGGTGTGAGTAGAGAGTCTGTTTTTGCCATTAGTGATTCTGTTGTTCAGATTCTGGTATTCCTCCACAAATTATGGTTATATATTTTTTCACAAAAACACAAAATGAGGTTTTCTTTTTCTGTTTATAGTGATGAAAAATAAATGAAAAGAATACTAGAATAGAAACACAGTAATGGTTACAGGCATGATGAAAAGTCATTAAAGCTTATATTTCATTCCTGTAGCAATTGAATGTAATGGAAGGATGAGAGCAGGGCCCTTGTAATAATCCTTGGATTTTGGTGCTGCAAAGATGTCACAGGAAAGCCAGTGTCCTAGAAACAAAATAATAATGTTGAAAGTTGTGTTCTATGGAACCCTGAGAACCAGACTGGGTTAGGATTCATAAACAAAATATATACATGTTTGTTTTTATTCTGTTTTATACTTAACATCAGATTACTTATAGTTTATTGTTAGGATTAATGTTTCCATCCTGAACTATTTTTATGACCAAATGTGAAGCTTATCATCAGGACTGCTAGTTACTTTGTCCAGCCTTGTACAAAATAAGAATGTAGAGCTTCTTATTAAAAATTATTAAAAATTTCAAGACAGCGACAGCAGAGCATTAAACAAAATGTAAGCATTAAACAAAATTTCAAGACAGTGACAGCAGAGCATTAAACACTCCTTTTAAGTGTGAGTTCCTGTGTGATCACCCAGGTCTTCTATCTGTAAACCTGACTGTGATTGTATCACTCTTAGGAAGAACGAGAGAAAAAGGGGCTGTCAAATCATCAGTTTATCATGAAAAACTGACCTAAAGAGATGTTTTTCCTCCCAAATTTGTTTTACCAGGCTGGGATCTCTGCGTAGCTTTCTCTATTCTGATCGCCTCATACAGATTGGAGAATAGCCTTATGTTTCTTTTTTTTTTTTTTTTACTTTTTTAAATTTATTTTTATTGTTAAATCATAGCTGTGTACACTAGTGCAATCAAGGGGTACAATGTGCTGCTTTCATATACAATCTGAAGTATTTTCATCAAACTGTTCAGCGCAGCCTTCATGGCATTTTCTTAGTTACTGTATGTAGGCATTTGTATTCTGCATTTAGTAAGTTTCACCTGTACCCATTCTAAGATGCACCATAGATGTGGCTCCACCCATTACCCTCCCTCCACCAAAACCTCCCCCCTCCCTTCCATTTCCTTGGTCCTTTCCCCATAGTCTTGTGCTATAGTTGGGTTATAGCCTTCCTGTGAAAGCTATAATTTACCTTAAATATGAACAATTTAAAAGGTGTACAAAAAGATTAAGAGGTGGAAATTTCAGTCACTGTGTCCTGGTTGAATTTTATGTTTTGTTCTGTCTGTACTATTTCTTGTGGTGTACTTTAAATAAATCCCATATTCACTTGAAATATAGTTATTATACTATATTACTACATTACTTTGGACTAAATGATTCCAGAATAAGAACAAGAATATCAGCTGTCCCAATTTCTTGCCAAAATTTTGTATTTTAGTATTTCCACTAGCTTGTGGAATAATTTTTTTGTACTTTTTATTTTTATTTCTTTAATGATTAGTGATTTTCAGCACTTTTTACATGTTTATTGACCATTTCTTTTTCTTTAAAAATGCTTCTGTCTTTCACCTATTTTTCTTCATGAAACTTTGGATGTGAGTATTTGCAACAATCTCAATAATCTTTTTGGCTTAGCCAGATGTAACCTTTTGAACTGAGGAATCACTCTCTAAATCTAGCTACCAGCTCTTTGGGTAATTGATGACTTCCTTTTGATGCCTAGGTTAATCCCTGGGAAGTGTTCTGGGAATCTACCTCCCTCAACTGCTCTACATTTGGCCACTTTAAAGCACCACTGTCATGTCCTCAGTGAACATAGGGTTTAAGCAGTAGGCTCAGAGGTCTGGAGCACCTGAGAGGGATTTATCTCCGCATTGCTGTGCTCCTTCCCGTCCTTGGAAGCTGCTACTCACACTGGTGTTGTCCATCATTCTCAGGTGGTCTTTGTCTTGTTCTCTAGCCCTCCTCAGCTTCAGTCTTAGGTATGGCATCTCAGTGGGGAAATTTTCCTTAACCTTCTTGTCTTCTCTCCACTTTGACCAAGGAAAAGCTTGTAGGCAAAGTCAGCAGAAGGATGAAACCGGGTCCATGGCAGAGGCTCCTCAGTGTTCTCATCTATCAGAACAGTCAACAAACAGCCCTTCAAAGTAAGTTAAATGTTCCACCGATTTCTCCTTATGCCTTTCTCTGGAAGATTTATTCTCCTCTCATCACCTGAAATCAAAGTAGCTGTGAGATTCTTCTGTCTTAGGAAGGGCCCGTCACTTTCTGAAATTGAGCTTGTACAGTTTTGATGTTTCTGGCTTTAGCGCTCTGATTTTTTTTTTTTTTTTATGTTGACGTTGTTGCTTATTTATCTTGTCCTTTTATTAGGGTGAAAATAAGTCTCTACATCCCCATGGAAATTAGATATTTACTACTAAGCTTGCATTTTTACTCGTCCTTGAGTGGAGAAACAAGTTCATTTACTCTAAAGTGGATCATGGTATTTTCTGACATGGTCTCATTGTAAAATAACTTGTAAGTTCTTTAATACATTTTTCATCTAACAAAATTTTCTTCTAATTTTCTCTTCTATAAAATTTCTACAAGTATTTAAAAGTAAATAAAACTGTGTTTTGTTAGTAATAACAGACAATTTTATCTTATATGAGCAGTTGATTTCATAATCAGTGCTTTTCTCATGATTTCCAAGCTATAATATTTCTGAGAGACTTTTGGAAAGGGTTGATATAATATACTGTTAATTATAAATTGTTACTAATTTTTCTGAGAAAAGAGGAGAAATAGCAGAAAAAAATTTTCTCCAAATTCATCCCTTAATTTTTGGCTAAGATTTATTTTTGAGTCAAAATTATCTCTAAGAATTTAAGTCTTAAGTTGAATGGAGAAGATCTGTGTATTTTTAGTTCTGCACAAATAATTCTTGATTAACTATTCAT
This sequence comes from Loris lydekkerianus, assembly GCA_963574355.1. NCBI lineage: Eukaryota > Metazoa > Chordata > Mammalia > Primates > Lorisidae > Loris > Loris lydekkerianus. The sequence continues at coordinate 10,612 of CAUYPK010037130.1, read as the reverse complement.
GTTTAGGTATTTTTCATAAATAAAATGTAATACATTTTAAAATATGATTTTATAATCATATTTAAATCATGATGATATTGATTGATACTATGTTCTACCAAGTCATTCACTTCTATCATTTATGATTTATCCCTGGAACACCTATAAAAATGTTATTTCTCTTTATATTACATTGCAAAGAAACATTTATTTAATTATGTCAACTAAAACCATCATAAAAGACAGAATACAATTGAGAAATGTGCAACAAAGGAATCACTTAAAAAATAACTAATAATTAAATCAATGAGATTAATTCTACATCTAACTATGTATTTTTGAACATAGTCTTGTCCCTAAGTGGTAACTTTTTCATGTCACAATAAAATTATAGGGAAAGCAAGAAAAGATTTGATTCTTTACTGTTTTTATACTTCAAAGTAGATTTTGTAAAGTATATTCAGATTTTTTGGTTGAGTATGTAATGATACAATGCCCATTGGTGTGAGGAAGCCATGTCCATTGCTTTTCAAATCAGAGAAGCATATTGAAGAACCTGAGTTTCAAAAAAAATCTATTATAGACTTCATCTCTACTTTATAGAATTTGTGAATAAATTGATGTAATATTCATTCCATAGGTGATGTCCAAAGCTGTGACAATTAACTAGTGACTTCATGTATTGAAATTGTTTATATTTCTATGGTGAAAAATAAGTTTGTTTGTTTTTTTATAGAATATTCTTGTCTATATGTAAACTACTTTTACAATGATAGTAGTGGTTATAATTTAGTGAATATTTACGATGTGTCAGGCACTGTGCCATAAGCCACTATGCTCTCATTTAGCATTTGCAACAAACTTGCGAAGTTCAACATTTTCATTTTATGACTGAAACAGTTTGAGCAACTAGACCAAGATTACACAGTCAAAAAGTGCTAGAGCCTGGATTCAAATCCAGCATTACCTGAGGTTTTACTTTCTAAGAAGAGTGAACACATTATAGGCATTAGCTTAAGAAACACAACCTGATATTTTAACTAATTGTTTATCCAGTGGTTCTCAACCTTGCTAATGCCACAACCCTTTAATATAGTTCCTATGGGTCGTGACCCACAGATTAAGAACTGCTGGATACCCTTGCATTAATCTGAAATTTAAAAAAATATATATATATATATAATATATATTATTATTTAAAAATAAATATATTATTATTAAATATATATATATATATATATATATGAACACAGCCTGAATCTACATCACTAGTATAAAAGAAATACAGGTTCGAATCATAATCAATCATTAAGTAGATATTGGAAAAGAAACTAAACGCTGTAAAATAATTTAAGGAGGTTTATTTGGAGCCAAATATGTACAGCCATGGCTTGGAGAGCCACAACCATGAATCCTTAACCAAGTGGTCATTGGTCTTGCAGGGATTTGGTTACAGTTTGTTTCTTTCATGGCATGGAAGGTCATTGGTTTGGTCCCAATAGGCAGAACATCTTAAAGTGGGGTATTACATGTAATAGATGGATTTAAAGGTTCTTTGGTTTGTAATTGAATGAATGTAAAAAATGTAATTGAATGAATGTAAAGAATGTAACTGAATGTAATTGAATGAATGTAAAGAATGTAATTGAATGTAATTGAATGAATGTAAAGAAATGAATCTGTTAGGATGTTTTAAGTTTCTGTTAATTAGAGACAATCCACAAGACATTTACCCAGACTCAAAGAATCTACTAATTAGATTAATTGGGCAATCCACCAGACATTTACCCAGACTCAAGTAATCTACTAAGTAAATTGATGACCTATAGATATGGCTTAAGCTTTGCCTTGCATAGTTTTAGGCCTGTTAATGAGCTACAGAAGTTATCTCCAAGTATGGAATGGGGAATGAGGAGGGATGATGAAAATAAAGGAGGATGGGGGAAATTAAGGGGTCTCCCTGGTCATGGACAGCAACTCAGCCTTAAGGAAGTTATGGGGTCCCCTTGGTGAACAGGAGTTCATTCAGTCAGCTGAGATTTTATTTCAGTTCACAAGGTGATTTGTTTAAAAGCTGTTATTTTGCATCAAAAAGGAAAACCGAATCCTGAAGAACATTTTCTAATTTCTGTTCCTTGGTGCTAGTATTAGGCAATGTTAACCAAAACAAGTAATAACTATATGAAAATCTATACATTAAAAATAATGTAGAATGTTCATAAGACATGGATTAAAAACTCACATAATTATAATTATTCACAACTATTAAGGAAGCAATTTCAATCAATAGCTGTTACCATAAGTTTAGTACTTGCCTAGAGTCTGAACAAACAATGTGGGAAAGTAGTTTGAAGAAAAGAAAAGGAAAGTTTATTAATTTGCTGGCAAATGAGAATTAAAAACTCTCATTTTAAAGAACCATCTTTCCCCCTTTGAGTAGAAATACAGGGGTTTTAAAAGGAGTTTTCAGCTTCAGGCTGTTGCTTTTTAACTGTTGCATCTTTGGTGAAGACAATCTCATGACCTCTGCCCAGCTAATTCTGAAAAGTTATCACCTGTGCTTTAAGATACTAGAAAACAAAGAACCAAAACCAATTTTTTTTGCCCCTTTGATTACTGCACTGGTCAAGAACAAAGGTTTTTAACTCATAAAAATGGAGAGGGATTTTAAAGACACAGCTCACAAAACATTTTGCTCCTTTTCCAGGCCTTCATTTCTATTACTTAGCTTATTTTAATTGTGGGGTTTCAGATATAAAGTACAACTGTATCTTTCCTTTCCTTCTGCACATATGAGCTGCTGTCTAAGGTTACATTTTGATGCACAAATACTTGGAATTTAAAGGTAAAAGGATATGCAATGAAAGGGTTAAATAATGATGAACAACTTGCTTTCTAGGTTTCTAACTTTCTTTTTTTGACCTGTGCAAATTATATTTTCAGAAATCATGAGATTCTTCCTTTTGCTTTAAAACATTTTCTAGGAACCCAAATGTCTCAATATAGCCCCCCACAATATCTTACAAATAAAATTATAAAACTTACAGTTTGATTCACCAAATCTCTGACAACTATTGCAGAGTTCATATGTGAGCAATAAAACTTTCTAACATCAATACCCCTTTCACTGCATGAATTCACCTATGGATATATATCTCAGTATGCCTCAACACCAGGTAGAATTATGGTCATGACTTTGTTTTGTTTTGTTTTGTTTTGTTTTGTTTTGTTTTGTTTTGTTTTGTTTTGTTTTGTATTTGTTAAATTTAGAGTTCCTAAGAAGGAGAAGAAGTTTCATGTCCTATTATTTACACGTATCTATAAAGAACAGGTTATTTTTCTCTTGAGAGGGAAAGATTTTGAGCTTAAATCTACAAGATGATTTTTCTACATTCTTCAAGACATATACAAAATTTACAAAAATTACAAAATTACAAAATTAATTGCTTAATTAGAACTTTTTCTTTATTTATTTTTTAATTAAGACCCTGACTGTACATTTATGAAGTACAAGGTGATGATTTAACATGCAATATGGAATTAACATAACCATTACCTCACTTATTTTTTTGTGGTAAGACATTTAAAATTTACTCTTTGTTATTTTGAAATACACCCTTGCATGGTTCACATTAGATGAGATCTCACCAAATGTTCTCTCTCCTCCCACCAACCTCCCTTCCCCTTCTCTCCCCATCTTGTCTCCCCTCCCCCTTATCAGACTATATTTGTGTTTCATCATTCGAATGTGTAAGTGTTTATATATTGGTCTCATAATAGTATTGAGCCTATTGAAAGTTTTCTTCCCATTCTTGAGATGCTTTACTAAGAAGAATGTGTTCTAACTCCATCCAGGTAAACATAAAAGATGTAAAGTCTCCATCTTTTTATGGCTGAATAGTATTCCATGATATACATATACCACAATTTGTTAATACATTCATGGGTTGATGGGCATTTGGGCTGCTTCCATGACTTGGCAATTATAACTGGGCTGCAGTAAATCTTTAAATATAAAATTAAACCCTTAAAAATAAATATAACCCTTAAATATAGAAAATAAACCCTTAAAAATAAATTCTTAGGGCGGTGCCTGTGGCTCAAAGGAGTAGGGCACAGGCCCCATATGCCAGAGGTGGCGGGTTCAAACATGGCCTCTGGCCAAAAACTGCAAAAAAATAAATAAATAAATAAAAATAAATAAATGAATAAATAAATAAATAAATTCTTAAATATAAGAATGTTTATATTCTGGTAAATGTCTTTGTGGTGAAATCATTTTGTTCTTCTGGATAGATACATAGTAATGGGATTGCGGGGTCAAAAGGAAGGTCACCTTTTAGTTCTTTGAGGATTCTCTATGCTTTTTCCATAAAGGTTGTATTAGTTTGCAATACCACCAGTAGAGTTTCTGTGGGTTTTTTTTTTTGTTTGTTTGTTTGTTTGTTTTGTTTTTTTGAGACAGAGTCTCACTTTGTCACCCTCGGTAGAGTGCCATGGCATCACACAGCTCACAGCAACCTGTAGCTCTTGGGCTTCAGGGGTCCTCAAACTTTTTAAGCAATGGGCCAGTTCACTGTCCCTCAGACTGTTGGAGGGCTGGACTACAGTTTAAAAAATAAAATAAAATAAAAAACTATGAACAAATTCCTATGCACACTGCACATATCTTATTTTGAAGTAAAAAAAAAAAAATGGGAACAAATACAATATTTTAAATGAAGAACAGTTAAGGTTAAATCAACAAATTTACCAGTATTTCAATGGGAACTATGGGCCTGCTTTTGGCTAATGAGATAGTCACTGTCCGGTTCTATATTTGTCACTGCTAGTCGTAACAAGTGATGCAAGTGTGCATCAGTTAGTCTAGATCTGGTTGGAGATTTCAGATGTTTCATTCTGGAAAAAGTCTGTTCACAGACATAAGTGCTGCCAAAGATGGTTGCCATTTTGAGGTTCCTGGGATTAGGATATGTCTCAGAGGGGAGAGATGCATAGAAATTAGGAAGGCTGCTTGACTTGAATGCATCTTTCAGAGAGTCACAATTCTGCAGTTCAGCCACATTTTCAATGTTAATAGAAAATAGGTTATGGAAAAGCTGTATGTCCTGTTCATGGAGATGAAGCTCTTTAAATCTAAATTGGAATCCCTTTTGCAACTTTTCCAGTGAATCCACACATGTTTTATTTGGGAATGCAACCAATGGATTTTCCGCTAACAGATTTTGAGTTGTCGGGAGATGGAAGAAATTTTCCTCCTTTACTTGTTTGATGAGGAGGCCTAATTTTATTTAAAATGCTTTCACATGTGATTGCATATCACATATGAGCTTCTTCTTTCCTTGAAGTTGCACATTGAAACTGTTCAGTAGCTCTGTTCCATCTGTCAGAAAGGCAAGGCACCATTTCCATTCTGCATCATTGAGCTCTGGTACTTCTTTGTTTTTTGAAAGCAGAAAAGCTGTAATCTATGGAAGTAAGTCAGAAATGTTTCAAAACTCCCCCTTGACTCAGCCAATAGACTTCTGTGTGGTACAGAACATCTTCACAGGCAACATTTAGCTCAGACAGAAATTCCTGAAATTGTCCATGGTTTAGTGCATTATCTCTAATGAAGTTAACACAAGATACCACAGTTTTCATAACAGAGTCCCATTTCAGTGATTTACTACACAGTGCTTGTTGGTGGATGAGGTAGTGTATGGCTATTGGATGAGAATGGTTATGTTTGTCCATCTCTTGGTTAATGTGAGCAATTACTCCTTTCTTAGACCCCACCATGCTAAGAGAACCAGTTGTCACACTGGCTCGTTTTGCCCAGTTTAGCTCCAAACTATTCATAGTTTGTCAACCCTTTTCATAGATATCCTATCCTGTAGTTGTTCCTTTGATGCTTTGCAGTGCAGCAAGCTCTTCTGTGACTTCGAAATATTCATCCCACAAATAAAAATTAGAAGTTGTGCAGAATTATGAACATCATTACTTTCATTGAATGCCAAGGAAAAACAGGAAAGGTTTTTTGCGGAGTTTTGCAAATGCTGATGCAAATTGTCTCCCATTTCTTTAATCCTTCATGTAATTGAGGGTCCTGAAAGACTCACTGTACTAAATAAATCGGCCTTCTCTGAACACATCTCTTTGGCAATAGAAAGAAGGCATTCTTTAACAAATTCTTCCTCCATGAATGGTCTGCCAGTGCACGCTATTAGCTTGGCAACTTGAAAACTTGCTCACAGTGATGAAGTATTTAGCTATTTCTGCTTCACAAAAGTATTTTGCTGAGTTATCAATGTATATTTAAGTTTTAATATTTTATCTTTTCTCACTTCTCTGACCAATCATATTTATCTTTATGTTGAGTTTATAGTGTCAATGCAAATTGTATTCTTTGAACACACTTTGACACTATATTCTGGCATATCAAACACTCAGCTCTTTCCTTATATTGCATGAAAAAGTAATCATAAGTTCACTGTTTTTTGGATATTCTATACTTCAAGTCAATTTTTCTCTTTATTGATATCATTGTTTCCTAGGGATTCCAAATTTCTATTAGTAAATACCAATATATATATATGCAGTGCTTCAAAAACAATATACCAACAATAACTTTGCCCACACAGTGACATATAGACTGCACTGCCCATCAATGCAGTCTGATCATTCCCCTCAATGCAGTCTGATCAGTGTCCATCAATGCAGCCTTGCCAGTCCACATCATTTCAGCATCGCCAGTGCCCATATGGTGAAACTCTGCTTTTACCTCAGGTTCACGCTGGTGCAGGGTCGGAACAGGCATGATTACAGAGCCGGTTCCTCCACCACCTTACCAGTTCACACTGCCCTATGTGAACCGCACTGTGATTTGTGAACTAGCACAGGAATCTGATCGCATGGGTAAGAAGACACAGGGAAAAAGAAGGCATGTATGCCTTTTTTCTTCCAATCTAATGCTTGAATGGCTGAACTCACACTGCTCAGAGATCACAACAGTGTGAACCGGGGCTTACACAGCACACAACATCATACACAACTGAATAGCAATCAGAGTATAAATGCACTTACCATCAATTAAATTGGGTTTCCTACTCCTCAGCTGTCTGCAGAGCTGGATTAAGTTCCCATGGGGCCCTAGGCAGATTACCAGTTTGGGCCCCCCATGTGATAACACTGAGCACTGACCATTTGCATTAACACTGACCACTGACTATTTGCAATAACACTGACTGCTGACAATTTGCATTAATACCGAGCACTAACAATTTGCATTAACACTCAGCACTTACAATTATCATTACCACTGAGCACTGACTATTTGCATTACCTTTGAGCTCTGACCATTTGCATTACCTCTGAGCACTGACAATTTGCATTAGCACTGAGCATTGACTATTAGCGTTATCACTGTGATACAACCCCCCTAGAAACCATCCCCCACCAACTAACAAACTTTAAAAAAAGGCTCTCCTAACTTCAAAAAAAAAAGTTCTTCTAACTTCAAAAAAAAGCGCCCCCTATCTGCAAAAAAAAGACTTCCTAACTTCAGAAAAAAAAGGTCCCCCTTAACCGCAAAAAAAAAAAAGGCCCTACTAACTGCAAAATAAAAAAAAAAAAAGACCTCCTAAGTTCAAAAACAAAAATCCTAACTTGTTCTTAACTCAGTCCTTAGGCAGCAGCAGTCTCTGTATTGGCAACCTGGTGATCCTCTGATTACACCAGAGACTGAGAGGAGTTGTCGAGAGACAGAGATAAGGAGGGGAGTCGGAAAGTAGGAGGGGAATTGGAGAGTGTGGGGCACATTCCACACATGCGCACTGCAGGCCCGGACACGTGGGCTGCTAAGCAGGCTGGCAAAAACACCCAGCGGGGAGAGACAGACAGAAGGAGCAGAGGGAAGAGACAGAGAGGAGGAGTGGAGTCAGAATGTCGGTGCACATTCCACACATGCACACTGCGGCCCCGGACAAGTCGGCTGCTAAGGAGGATGGCAAAAACACCCAGTGGGAAGAGACAGAGAGAAGGAGTGGAGGGAAGAGACAGAGAGGAGGAGTAGAGTCAAAGTGTCGGTGCACATTCCACACATGCGCACTGTGGCCCAGGATGAGTTGGCTGCTAAGCAGGATGGCAAAAACACCCAGTGGGGAGAGACAGAGAGGAGGAGAGGGGAGAGACAGAGAGAAGGAGTGGAGTCAGAGAGTTGGTGCACATTCCACACATGTGCGCTGTGGTCCAGGACGAGTCGGCTGCTAAGCAGAATGGCAAAAACACCCAGTGGGGAGAGACAGAGAGAAGGAGCGGAGGGAAGAGACAGAGAGGAGGAGCAGAGTCAGAGTGTTGGTATACATTCCACACATGTGCACTGCGGCCCAGGACAAGTCGGCTGCTAAGCAGGATGGCAAAAACACCCAGTGAGGAGAGACAGAGAGGAGGAGAGGGGAGAGACAGAAGGAAGGAGCAGAGTCAGAGATTTGATGCACATTCCACGCAGGCGCACTGCGGGCCAGAGTCAACTACTAAGCAGGACAGGCAGGGCAGCAAAAACTCCCGGCAGGCTGGATAAATGTCCTTGGTGGGCTGCATGTGGCCTGCGGGCCATAGTTTGAGGACCCCTGGCTTAGGTGGTTCTCTTGCCTCCCTCCTGAGTAGCTGGGACTACAGGTGCCCACCACAATGCCCAGCTATTTTTTGTTGCAGTTTGGCCAGGGCCGGGTTTGAACCCACCACCCTTGGTATATGGGGCTGACGCTCTATTCATTGAGCCACAGGCACCACCCAGTTGAGTTTTTTTAAATGCATGACAGTCCAGAGTTCTTTCTCCAATGCTGAAAAAGAAAGAACCAGCAACTGAAAATAAATCAAGGTTGATCAGTAAAATCCTGAAGGAGCTCAGTAAATTTCAAAATGTGACTCTTTGGTATAAAGTGTATTTTGAACTAACGCCCTTAAAAATCAACAGGTATTTGAAGGGGCTTTTCTTCTTTTTTCATTAAAAAAAAAAAAAAGAACCTGTCATAAAGAACAATTGACTTCTCTTTGCTTCCCTGTTATCTCAATATATTTCAGAAAAGAAGACCAAAAATCCAATGAGATCTGTCCCAACTCATTTAAAAGATAATACTTTTCTCTCAGGTTACCTTAATTTTCAAGGGCAATCATTGAGAAGTCAATCTCTTTTTTCCCCCCATCCATTCATTCTCCCAAGCATCTATCCTCCCAAGTAACTCAAGGATTATCTATATTCCTTGTCTTCTCAACCCCTCTAAAATGAGGATAATAATGGATAGAACAACCAGACAGAAGATCAGTAAGGAAATAGAGGATTTAAACAACACTATAGAGAAAATTGACTAAACAGGCATACACAGAAACTCTACCCAGTGATAGTGTTATTGAAAGTTTGATCTTGATCCCAAGGCCAAATGAAGGGTGAAGCCATATATAAATTTCTGGACCTCTTTGGAATATTGCATAATCACTTTTTCCACGTTCATGGTAAATGAATCTTTTTCTCTTATTAATCTGCCTTTTGTAAGATGATCTTCCCACAAACCTTCTGGGGCAAAGAGAAAGTTTGCCCTCTGTCCCCAAATTCATAAGTAAACTCTCCCCTTTCATTTTGATTTTAGTTGTGTTAATCTTCATTCTCTCTCCTTCTCTCTTTCTCTTTTTAGTTAATCTAGTTATCAATTTTCTTGATCTCAAAGAACTGACTCTTGGTTTCATTGATTTCTTCTATGATTTTTCTGTTCTCTATTATGTTTATCTCTGTTCTAATACTCATTGCCATCTTTCCTCTTGCTCTAGGTACAATTTGTTCTCCTTTTCTAGTTACTTAAGGTTTAAACATTTTCCTATTCCTAGAAGTTGTTAAAAGATCTTTTCTCTTTTTTCAATACAAGTTTATAGCTGTAAGTTTCCCTCCCATGAGTGCTTTTGCTACATCTCACAAGTGTTACTCTGGAACCTTTCAATTTTTATTTGTCTCAAGATACTTTCTAACATCCTTTTTGATTTGTTCTTTGATGCTATGTTTCTTTAAAAGTATGATATTTGATTTTCATATTTGTGAGTTTTTCAGCCTTCCCCTGCTATTGATTTATATTTTTGTACCTTTGTGGTCAGAAAAGGTACTTGTACAATTTCAACCTTTTTACATCTATTAAGATTCATTTTATGACCTAATCCATCCTCTATTATGGATATTATTCCATGAATCTATGAGAAAAAATGTATATTCTGCTGTTATAATGGCCTGAAAAGTAAAAATTTTTTGGCTTTTTTTTATTATTCTTGTTAAATCATAGCTGTGTACATTAGTGCAATTGCCTGTATCCATTCTAAGATGCACCATGGATGCGGCCCCACCCATTACCCTCCCTCCATCAAAATCTTCCCCCTCCCTTCCCCTTCCTAGGCCCTTTCCACATAGTCTTGTGCTATAGATGGGTTATAGCCTTCATGTGAAAGCTACAAATTAGTTTCATAGTAGGGCTGAGTACATTGGATACTTTTTCTTCCATTCCTGAGATACATTGCTAAGAAGAATATGTTCCAGCTCCATCCATGTAAACATGAAAGAGGTAAAGTCTCCATTTTTCTTTAAGGCTGCATAGTATTCCATGGTATACATGTC